>JAQFXM010008414.1:0-10692 GCA_034693345.1 Entomobrya multifasciata | reverse complement strand
ATGAACCGCCATACACTATCATGATCACGTAATCACAATGATCATCTAACAATAAAAAGAATGTTACGATGAGTCATGTCATGATGCCGTTTTTTATGCTGAATGGGAATAATGTATACATTATGATGATGGCGTCGACGGCGAAGGCAAAGATGATTACCATCCTATTCTATTGAAAAGAGGAAGAAGCGACAGAAGACGCAGCCTAAACATCTCACCATCTTCTTTGCATTATTGATTGCTATTGTTATCATCATCACCATCAATAAAAATAGAATCTGATCAAAATATGGAAGGAAGGAAAATCAGGGAACGGGAAATAAGTAAACATGTAAATATTGTAAACATTTCTATCTTCTCAGACAACACACGTACACAGACAAGAGAAAAGGAAGGGGAAGCGCTGTGGGGAAAGTCACTTCCGAATAAGAAAGAAAAGAAGAAAATGATTCATTTTTCGGTGGTGATGATGGTGGTGTTATATCAGAAAACTTAGAATCATCAAGACGGAGAACCAGAAAGAATAAATGCGAGCGAACTCAATGTTATGGAGAACGATAGTTATGTGAACACTGCGAACAGACGCCTATATAACTTTTAGTTTGGATGCCTAAATAGTTTGGTTTTCCTTCAAAAAGGAACAAAGCAGCAGCAGTACGCAAACAAGCTTGTATTTATAATGCGTGTATGGATGTAAATTGGGCTGTTGCTTGATCTTCAACTTGAACATGATCGTTTTGTAATAATATCAACATCGCATCCTGTGCCTTATGGGCATGCTGTTGAGAGTGAGAGTGATAAAAAAGATAAGAAGGGGAAGATGAATTGAAGAAAAACACGTATTCAAAAAGAATAAGATTCTGCTTTGCTTTATATGGCGCTGAAAATCAGAGTCAGATTTTTATATTTTATTTTAAACTGGTCTATTTTGTAACAAGCATGATAAACGAAACAATAATTTTTACATGGGAAAATATTTCCAACACGAAGAATGATGACGATGATATAATCACAATCATGTTGTATAACAAGTGATGGATGATGTGTTGAAGATGAGAGGGTGAAGATTATGTTCATTGTGTCTCGTGGGATACTGGCACCAATAAAGATGTGGGGTGAAATGAGCCTACTACTTCTAATTATATGCCACACCACATGATAAAGATGGTGATAGTAAAACTGCTAATAAAAAGCTTTTTAATGACTTGTCTTAATAAGTTGTACGTCTCCAGAAGGGAAGAGTGTTAGTGTTAAATTGTGCTGGTCTAGTTTGGCTTTGTTTTGGTGGTGTGTTGTGTGTTCATGCAAGATGGTATTTTGATTTATGCATGTTTACCACATGGCCGATTTAATTCCCATCAGAAAAGTAAAAGCTAATCTGGAAGATTTCTTATTTACTCACAACACATAATAATTTTTCCATGTCCTATCTGAAAGAACAGTGTCTGGTCTACTGATTCTTAAACAACTCAACAAGAATAAAAGAAGCTGATTTTATTTTTTATTTCCATTTAAACGCACACACGTCAACATTCTTTTACGTACAAAGGGAAATGAGATGGAAAAAGAAAGGAAAAATTAAAGCCTTTCTAAATAAAATATTAAAGGTATGTTGCAGGAAACTAAACGATTGAATGCCTTGTTGAAGTTTTGGTTTGGTTATTTTAAGTTAACAATTCAAGACTACATACATAAGTTTTTGGAAAGAATTCGCTAGTTTATGCGGTTGATGCACTGGGAGCACTGTTAAGACGGGACATGGTTGGAAGAAAATGCATTGCATATTTATTCTACTAACAAGGAGATTATTACCAAAATTGTACTTTTGTAGTTCTGTATATTAACCATACACGCAAATAAGTGTACTCACTCTACACAAATTCCCATATTTTTTCTCATTATTACCACCATCCGTAGAAAAATGCTGGTGAATGAAATGCACTGCAGTTGGTATTTACGGTACTAATGTGATTTCTCAGGAGAATTGTGATATTTTTTGTATTTTTAAGGAAAAGAATTTTGTTGTGTCAGGATTTTTTATTTTCCTAGAATTCTCTGGAGAGTACAACGTTTAGTTTAAATACTCATCACCACTACTCCAGTTTACTATGGCTTGAGTTAACTTTTTACGTATTCAGTTTATATGTATGCATGGAGGATGATAAAAAGCTCTATTTTGTGTAATAATTCGTGTGAAAAGAAGGAAGATGAAGAAAAGAATAAGAAGAGATATATTTTTTGAGACGGTTGTGGTTGGCGGCTGTGGCTGATGTCAAGAAGATAGCTCATTGAAGAAAATCTCACACTTTATTCGACTATCTTACCATCTCTTTCACTCTGTCATCATGATCGTCTTTATACTAGGTTTGCATGTATACTTTACTTGCGTCCTCGTCTCTCAAGTCTCGATGCAACGAATCGCAAAAGAATTTTTCTGCTCTGTTGAGTTGTTTCCAAAATAAAGTATTTGATGATTCCAAGAAATAAGCTTCCTTGTTACCGTTATCAGTAAAACTATCAGTATCGATGCGGTGAATTTTGAATATTTGTGGCTAAAAGATAATCTGAATGAATATAAATAAGGAATCAAAAAGTTTTGTGAAAATATTTTGGCTAGTCTCACATTGCCCCAAAACTTGTAGATTCTTGTGAAAAAGTTGAAAGACTTCTTCCTGCTGTGATGATGATGTAAAGCTTTCTTGTAGAATGATTAAAACATCTAATTATGGGAAAAGTTTTGAGGAAAGTGGCTGTTAGTAGAAAATGGAAATGAGAATGACAATGAGTAGAAGGATGAGAATTAAGATAATAGTAATACGTTTTATTATCTCAGTGCAATACATTGTATTAGTGAGTACTGTGAGTATTATAATGTGTAAGCAATATTTACTTTATGAAAAAACGTATCTTATTCTATTAAAAACAGCTAACATGAAACACAGCTTAAATGAGAATTCAAAGAATGGTTGTTGTGCAAGTAAAAAATGTTGGATGGAGTCTGATGCAAGTTGTTACGATTAGTTGGGAATATTATTGTCTTATATGGAACTTCTTTTGTAGCTGTAAACCATTATTTATCCAATTCAGATTGTGATTATAACTTAAAAATAAAGAAACTGGAAAGAAGGAAACAGTATGCATATGTCAACAATTCGTTTACTTTAATGTGTCTCCAGAAAACACAGTCACGCACTCACACATTTTATGTTTTACCCCACAAGTCATTCCCCATGTTTCTGGCAAAAGTTTTTTTAAGTTTCCATTTTTACGCATTTTGTGGTTGGCTATTTCACAAGTTAAAGAACAAAAACCGGAAAAAGAAAAAAATGAAGTAGTAAACTTTTTACACATGGAACAAGAGACAACGTAAGAAACTTGTTAAAAGGCACGAGAAAACAATCTATCCAAATTCTTGTGATTTTCTTACCATTTCATTTATTTCGCTTTCCTAAAACTCTTCCATGGGAAGGACTAGTTCTGTTGTTAAAGTCATTTTGACTCTATAAATCTTGATTACTTTAAAAAGAGGGACAGTAGTTGAAGAAGAAAAAAGTAAATTGAAAAACGCACAATTTTTGTTTGTGTGTCAAGCATTAGAAGCAAAAATAGTTATATTTATAACAATTGCTCATAGTATTGAAGAACTTTGAGATTTTTTAAAGTTACTTCTTAAAACGATAGTTTGTCTCAATAGTTAGTTGACTGATGATAGATGGGACGATTTTTTTCTTTAAAAAATGCATCAGTTCATTATGGACAAGTTGAGAAAAATGAATTGAAAACTAATTGGATGTCTAGTCATTACCTAAATCCAATTCTATCGTTAGAAAACTAGTCAGGAGAATTTCAAACATTACAAAGCAGAAATATTGAAAGCTTTCAATTTTATGGAGTACAGATAAAATGTACTTGCTACATAACTTCAATTCTCAGAAGTTGTATCAGTGTAAATTGTTAACAAATGACCCAGTTCATTATTTGTACATCTCAAAAAATATTAATACTCAGGTTACTTCATCCTGTGTTGCAGACTGCAACGCAGTGTATACTGACGATCCCCTCTACACCAACGGAAAAATGCCAGTGTAACACGACAAGGGCAATAGGGATCAGGTCTCCTTTCCTTGTCAAATGTCAAAGAAAACTAAAGAGTCAGACTAAAAATACCATTCCATGCATGACAAACGTTTGTCTTAAATTGACATCTCGCATACATCCAAGTTATATTTTTTGTTGCGGATGCATGCAACTTTTGTCATTTCTACAACAAATGTGAAAGTAAAAAATAATAATACTATTCATTGCACACGTATATTATACAGTAGTAAAACAAACTGCATAAATATATGTATATGTTTATATGTTACTAGTTATCATCATCGCTGATGGGGATATGATACGACCGACGATACCAAGGATTTGTCTCAGGTTTTCTCTGTTGTCTTTATGCTTAACTTGCATATAAATAACATTCAAATTCAAAGACAGGAACATACCCACTCTATAATATAGGCAATTTCTATTTCTCCTCCGGTGACACATTTTTTTGTTCTCATCAAATGTTCCATTTGTTCATCGGCTCATCGTTGTCGTGTCTCTCGCTCTCTGGTCTCTGCACAACGACATGGGACTGGAATCAGTAGCTTTAGATCAGCAGAGCTGAGTTGAGCTGAGTAACAGGAGAAGAAGAGGATTTGAAGAAAACGGTTGTTGAGTAAAGTGGATTTATCAAGATGTATTTCAGTACGGAAAGAGGTCGTCTTCTTCTTCTCCTTCGTGAGAAGTGGGAAATAAAAAGACAAGGAAGCGAGACAGTGTGAATACACGCATACTAAATGTAGTACCACCAACAAACAAATTTCTCGTTCAAAAGTTTGATACTGATACCGATACCCATGATATGCACATTTATATAAGTTTAAGATGAAATCACAATACGATATTTTTTATAAACTCACTGCACATGATTTCCATTATTTTCTGGTCCCCTACTTTTCTCATCTTTTACTTTCCCAGTGCATATGAAAGTAATAATCATACTAATAATAAGAAATGGCTCAACACCAACATCAACCCACTCACTTCAATGATTTTTTTCTCTCCATTTTTACAATTCTACGTTTTTATACTACCTTATTATCATGCTATGCAACTCTTGCACTTTTTTACAAGTGCAGCGGCTAACTCAGAAAAGAAAGAATACAAAAAATCATTTGGAAGAAAATGGAAACAATAAAAAAGTGTCACGCATCACCGACAGTACAATGTTTTGAGTAACAAAAACGAATATGAAAGAATATAGATTAAGCGATACTTCATGAAATGTGTAATGTTGAATGTGTAATTTGCAAAGTTGAAAATTCGAGACGTGGATTTGACCGCAACTTTTTGAAGCCTACTTGTAAAATGTTTTTGAAAATCTAGCATTTCGATCGGAATTACAAATAAATTTCCCTTTGGACAATTTTGTTTATGAAAAACAGGTTTATTTTAAAACAAATACACTTTGTCCAATCCCATTTGAAAAACTAACTATTTTAGAAGTGTGGTTGCTTGAGTAAACATTGTTTCTGAGAATGTAAAATGAAAATGACTAACTGGCTGAGTGAATAATGTGTGTTTGTATGCATGAATGAATTTAGTGCAGTTTGGAAAAGAAGGCATTGATGGATTCACCGTGTGGATAGATTGGGATGGAATGGATTTCTTCCCATATCCTACTCAGCATTCCATTGACTCTTTCAACACCTCCACTACTCCTTCTACTGTCTTGGTGCACTTCCTTTTCCTATTCCTTCCTCTTCCCACATGTTTTACACATCAAAAAACAGAAACCGGAAAAACTAAAAGATGAAATTCTTTCTTTGTAAAAATCTTTTGTCTGTAAGGAAGAGTAACAAGCCTGCATTCTTGCAGTAATATATTTTCATTTGAATAAACTGTGAAAACAACAGTTTACAAAAAAATTAAAAATACAAAATAGCCATTCCATTTATTTATGTGATATTACCATATTCTCTCGTAAAATATGTCCAAAAATAAAAGAATTTTGCTCTTGGATGCACAAGACAGTTAAAATTCCTACTTCCTGTATTTGTGACCACATCTCTTCTTTTTCCTTGACATTGACTTGCCATTCCACTGCACATGTTCCTTGTTTAGTTTTTTCTTCTTAAAAATTTACTTTTTATGGATTATGGGGCAACTGGAACAACTAACCATACAAAAAGTTAAGACCAGCTTATAGCCCGAAAAAAATATGGAAGGGGTGACTTGTTCACTTCCCATCATCATTTACTCCCAAAGTAGCATTTTTCATTAGCCATTCATTACTACTTAACAACATTCTCACTTTATTATATTTTCTCTGTCCCATTCTTCTTCTCTTTTTCGTCCCCTTGAATATTAAGAGCATCTTCTACTCTTCTCTTCTTAAACAACACAACTTGTACTTTTTATAATGGTGGCCATGTATTTTCAAGAGTCAAGAGCAAACTAACAAAAAAGTGAGTTAAGTTGACTTTTATTTTTTTCCTTCCCTTCTTTTTCTGCTACTTTACCTCATCCTCTTGACTTTTACTAACTCATCAAGAGATTCCTTAAGAGAGCTGAATTGAATAAAGGAAGGGGCGTTTTGTACGTTGTAAATCACAAAGTAAACATATTACTCACACATACACGCTTCTTCGCCTTCTTCCTCAAATAACGAAACTTTTCTACGTTAACTCTTTTCATTTGTTTGCATTGTGTTTTATTTGATGGAAAGGAATAATAAATGTTAGTTAATGCGTTTTGTTGTTTTTTCCAGTAAAGTCTCCATATTCAAATCTGCATGCCATAACTTTTCTTTTTAAGCAGAAAAAATAGTTGAGAAAAAATTGCGTGAAAATTATTGTTCTTTTTTCTTAACCTTTAAAACTTTGAATGGATTATCGGTGTAAATATTAAAAGCAAAGTATTGATTTCTCTAATAATATTTATTTGATCTTTGTAAAAAATTGAAAGGAAGTGCAACAAAATTCCATAATAATAATGTGTAATGTATTTTTATGGTAAAAGTCAGAGAAACTTTCCCGCCCACGACACCCTCTTCCTTTTTATATAACAATGTTTCACCATCATCATAACTTTCACAGAATTTTTCCACTTCTTTCCGTTATTATTATTATTTTCTCTTTTTTTACTGTGACGATGATGGTGTTCATGCTCATTGAAGCGTCTATTAAAGGAACATCATCTTCCCATCCCATCTTGTTTTCTATTTTTCTCCTTTTTTTCCATTTTCTGTTTCCTGCTCTGACTTACGAGGTAAAAGCATACCAAAAAAAAGATAGAGAAGCGGAAACTGTATAAAAACTAGTGAATCAACAAGTTCCAAAGAAAAAAGAATAAGAAACTGTGATTTTTTTGTATGGTTGGTTTGCTTTTCCTGGCAAGGATCTTCTTTTCTTATGACTTTACTTGGATCCCTACCGTGAAACAAGAGAGTTTCAGTGGTACTTTTCTGGTTAAACGACAGGGTAAAAAAGGTAAAAAAAAGTAGATTTTCCAAAGAAAAATAACAAAGATTCATCGCTTTTATTTGTTCTGCTGCGTAGGTGGTATGTATGGTGGTGGTGGTGGTAGCAAAGGGTGGTGTGGTAAAGGGACTTGACTTGTATGAGACACCAAACACGGAGCAAAAAGAGATCAAGTGGAATAAAGTGAGCCCACATAAAAACACACTTATATTCATGCAGACTTGCACTCTCACAAGCAGATAGTCAAAGTGTCTACCTGACTTGACTGTTATCTTATTCCAAGTCACTTGGGACCTAGTTTATAAATGTTTCTATTGCACACTTTCCCCGTGCCTTGTGGTAACAAGCTGAGTGACTATAGTTAACATGGATGCGTTTGGCATAGACATCGAATAGGATATGGTGACGGTAAAAAAACCTTAGAAAACAGGTAAACTATTAACCCTTTTCTTTTGGAAAGGGTTGTCTTTCTTTTTACACAAAAAGGGTTTCCATTTTTAAAAGACTACCGCCTGTCAAGATCAGCACACATTTTAATACTTTTTTATTCTGTCTGTCTGGTTGCAGATGGATGAATCAATTCAATCACTTCTGAGACCTTTACTATTTTTATCTTTGTCATCATGATTGACGTTACCAAATGCACCTGAACCGATGAAAAAAGACCTTGAATATTGGAGAAGTTTTTAAAAAATGGAAAGCTATTTAACCGCTTTTCCTTGAAATCTTTAGAGAATAGTTGTAGTCGTAGTCAGAATTGCAGGTAGGCACTTTCCCATGAAAAAGGATTTCTTGGAGAAAACCAAATTCCTTTGGCTGGCCATTCTCACGGTTCGTTGAGCTTTGAACAATGAATTTGGAAAAATAAAAGAAGCTGCTTATACCTAAAAGTCGTGCAATAAGAAAGAAGAGAAAAGTTTTCACTTTTCAACTTTCCCCATTCCAAAAAACCACCCTTTAGTTCTATGTTCTTCTTACTATTATTCTTTATCCACTATTCTTTCAACGGTTTAAACGAGAAAGTCACGCTATACGGTTGTGTGCGTATTCTTATACTTTGGTCTAGTGTGTATTATGTCATGTAGTGGTGGTTTGGTTGAAGATGTTGATTGTGATCATGATGGGGATAATGGAGGTGATGACTTTTCATAATGAGATTTGTTTCACCCAAAGAACTCCCTCTTCTTTTATTTTACCAGACCGTATATAGCTTTTAATGGTAAAAGCCAAGTGAAAAGAGAAAGTGGATAAAATGGATGAGAGGTGTGCGTGTTTATTATCTTTGTCGGCTCATGTCATAATCATCAACATGATTATTGTGGAACCGGAAGGGAGGACATTTTAAGTTTTTCCTTTTGTCCTACATTTTCTATTATGGGCTGTTAATTTTATAGATGATTTTTTTCAAGTTTATACACACTACATTATCCATTTGATTTTCAAATTCATAAAACAAAATAATAAAAAGCTTGAGAAGGTCACCTTGTTAAAAAAATAAATCTGTGCATAAATAGGTTTGTATATTTCTACCAAAACTTACTTTATTCCAGAGGTTTAAAGATGTTTTCTTCTTAAGAAAAGATTGAATTGAAGGTAGAATTTCAATTTGGGTCAACAAAAAAGAGAAATATATTTAAGTACAAAACGTGTTCATATTTTATACAGTTCCACTTTCATTTTTGAAGTCTTAAGAAATGATTTTTCCACATGAACTTCATAAATTATATTTTATTGAGAATTTACGACGTAAAGCAGCAAAGCTGTGAGAGTCTGAATATATAGCAGCATCACGTACTACAAAAGAACAACCAGTCAAACCAGA
Organism: Entomobrya multifasciata; assembly: GCA_034693345.1. Taxonomy (NCBI): domain Eukaryota; kingdom Metazoa; phylum Arthropoda; class Collembola; order Entomobryomorpha; family Entomobryidae; genus Entomobrya; species Entomobrya multifasciata. The sequence continues at coordinate 1,350 of JAQFXM010008414.1, read as the reverse complement.
AAAAAATCAAGTCAATTTTTTTTACTTAACTCTCAACGAAATGTTTTTGTATTCCGCATCAGTTACATAAATAAAAGACGAAAATATGAGATATAATATGCTTTATGGTTTTTTCTCTGTATTTTTGGTTATTGTAGTAAAAAGGTTCCTCTTTTGACAGAGATACACGTATGCATTCAAACAGTTTATTACTTTGCACAGTACATACTAACATGTGGGCTAAGGCCAGGCCAGGCCACGAGAGCAGTTCAACTCAACAAGAATATGATTCACAATCACAACGACGGCACGGCACAGAGCAATAATAATAAAAATCGAATCGGTTTTTTCGGAAGATGATAGAAAAAATACTGTTATTTTATACTTTTAGTGGTAGTGTCTATACTGCTGCTGCACTGGTAATAATAACAGAAATAACATTTTTTTTAAACCACCAACAACGCCAGAAGTATCACGTCTTCTACAGTTTCGAGGACCAAGTCAAGTCACCACCGTCGACGTCGTCGTCACCACCGCCGCCGCAGCTTCCACCACAACAGCACAAGTGAATAAATACATAACCACGAGTAAAAAAGAGTAAACAAGGGAATGCACCAACTTTGGTTTGTCTGACACTTGGTTATTTTTTTTTCAGTTCAACTGTTTTGTTGTGAGAGTTTTTTCAATGACGACAGACGACAACTGAAAGGCATCGTCTTCTTTTTTCATGGGATTTTTTTTCTGTCGTGGGTGATGTTTTGTTTGTTTAAGAGGCCATGCCAAGAAAAGAAAATAGTGTTTAGAAACGGGAGAAATGTGATATGACGAGAGTAAAAGATATTCTCTCTTTTTTTATCTGTGTGGCTCCAAAATGTCTGTTTGAATTGAATTACGTTTGGAGAAAAAAAAGAGACGATCGCTTTGACTTTCTATACAAAATTGCCGACAGCATCCCTCTTTTGACTTGACTTGCACCACTGCTTCCAATGGACTGACATGGGTTACAAGGAGAGAGCTTCCTTTTCCCTAACACCACCACCAAGCTCACCACCAACGCAGCAAAAATCAGTGAATCCTTCTTTTACATCTTTGTTGGTAAAGGATGAAGAGAGGAACGGGGAGTAAAAACGAATAGAGAGCTGGATGAATGGTGGTGGTGGAAGTGGAGGCGAAAAAGCAAGTGAGTGGGTGCATCCAATGTATAGCAGCTTGCCAAATGCCAACTTCATAGCTTCAAGCTTTAGTGAAGAGCTACTTTTCCGGTGCAATATGGTTACAACTGGATTTATGTTGCTGTTTTTCCAAAGGGATAAAACTGCTCAGGGGTATTTTTTTCGGTGTGGGACAAAGTTGACATAGCGTGCGTAGGGG
>JAQFXM010008413.1:0-10692 GCA_034693345.1 Entomobrya multifasciata | reverse complement strand
TAATAGACCTCCACTAAGAAAAACAAATATTACCAGAATATTACCCGACATGTTGGGTTTCGTCGGGACATTTACGCTTCCAAAAATAAGATCAGATCTGTTAATAAATTTTGGCCACCATTCAAGCAAACCCGTTGCAGGAATTAGAGAAATTTTTTCAAATACTGAGGATGGCACATATACACACCAAAAAATGAAATTAACTTGTGGCGTTGTATACGCATCAGTGCCAATATCAGAATATTTATTGGATTTTTTGATAGACCTGTAAAAAGTTTGTGCCAAATAGTTTGGAACTACCCACGCAGTTTTACTACAATTATTTAAATCACTAATGATCAAATCGTGTTGCTTCTTGTTAAAGCTTTCACTCAAAACATTTCCTAATTTGGAAACCAAGGCGTAATCGACATTAATTAAGCCAATTTTATCAAAGTCATCTAAATAATGTACAGGTTCTGTTATTGCAGTTATTAAAGATGGATGCATTCGAGAGTAGTTTGCAATTGGCGCCAAATCTTTCGTTATGACTGCTTTCGTCATCAAAGAATAAAACTCAACAGAGGCCCGCAAAAAAAATCTTGGACTTGAGGCTTTACAAATCCCAAATTCGTATTTTGAATCTGGAAACCATAAAAATCCTGCGCAAGGATTACCATAAGTATATCCATAATAAAAGTTTTGAATTCGAGTATACACAGTAATATTGTCTTCAATAAGCTCTTCGAAATTAGAATACGAAATCTGTAACCTAGGCAACACAATTTTATAAACATTCTCACTTTTAAACGCATTGCTGATAACCAAACCTGCCAAAAGGGCTCCACACATTAAAAACCTTATTGGTCGACTTGTCTCGAAATTTGGTGGAAATGGGTTCCCTTGCTCCAGTAATATTTTAAATGCACTCAGAGTTCCTACCACAATGCTAATAGATCTACGACCATCTTTATAGATGTTAACACTGGCTACAGCGAGTACAATAATGGATATAAGTATGAAAACCCAAACTTTCCACTTAAATACAGAAATAAATTTGATAAACGGGAAAGGTTCAATTCCTCTTGAGCCACAGCTTATAAAGTGAAGCCTTCCAAACAAATTATCTACTATTAGTAATGTATTGGGAACTTTGTATTCTATATCCTCAATGTATGCCCTTCTGTAAAGTTCGTTTGTGAAAAAACTGTTGTCTGGGCTGTTAAATTGCTCAGTTTTATGATTGGTTATATTTCCCACTAAACCTGAATATATCGACGCGTAGCCAAATCCAAGCTTTGTTAATTTGTCCGTAAATCTGAAGTTTAACTTTTGTAGATGTTGAAGAGGTTCGTTCATCGCTTTCAGTTCTTTTCCAGCATAATAAGCAATTTGCCCACCCAACTTGAACTTCTCGAGTCCAGTCAATATTTTCCCTGGAAATGCCACAAATTTTTGTTCTTTTTCTGCAAAAGCTGTATAATGAAATGAAATATCGTCCAGTTTTACAAGATTCACATTTACCAAGTGGTTGCATTCTGGGCAAGGAAATACTATGCTCCATGTTTTTATGTTACATTGGAAATTAATTAGTGTCTTTTGAGAAGGATTGGTACTACAAACAACATGACCTGTAATAAGTACATGATTAACAGCATAAGCTGAAGCACTTTCCATAAATCTCTGGTTTCCTTTTGTAGAACAAGCAGCTAAGGATACCCAGTCGTATTCGCGTACACTTGCTTTTCTATCAATTAAAATGTGTATTGGAGGCCGTAAACTAGGCGCAGTTGTCAATCTTGACCAAGCCAGATTATCCAGAACTGTCGTATATTTCCCCAAACGAAATAAATTATCGGGCATAAAAAGATCCACTGAGATTTCACAATTCCAGGGCCTTGATGAAACTACAAAGTTGTGGTCATTTGGGCCAAGACAGTCAAAACTTTTTCTATCTGCTGGCCAAAGTGAGTAAAGATATTTGAAAACAAAGCAATTTACTGTTTCTTTTGAGTAAAAGTCAATATTGTGGTTGTTATTGGAAAAATTTCCATTACGTTTCAAGACCATTTCCTCTGGAATCCATATTGTGCGCATTTCGAACTTTCTTTTATTTGTGCTCGGATCAGTATAAGCAAGACGGCCAAGCGCTATATCAAATTTTCTCAAAATTAATGGAAACTCAATCGTAGGATGTATATCAGTGCCTTCAAAATTGTTTAATACAATGAGGCATCGGTCATCCATAAATGTTTTCAGAGTTAAGTACAAGTTGTTCACACGTTTAAGCATTTTAGGTAATAATGGTGTAGATTTAATGGACCTAAGGTAATTTGTTACAATATGACGTTCCCTAGAATTAACTTCTCTTAAAAGATTTCTTGAAGTTGGATCCGATAACGATATTGAACGTAGCAGTTTTGTTGTTAACGTGTAATTTAATGTGAATGTTGAACTTTTTTCTTCTTGGGACGGAACGAGCATTGTAAAAATTATAATAAAAACTTTGAATAAACGAAGTAGCCCAGGAAATTTCATCGTCATCGGGTTGGTTCCAACGCAGTATCGTGACAATACTTAACTATGTTTGGTCTAAGAATATATGTTAAATTCTATAACAGCTCAAAAAATATACAAAGTAGATCAATCAATAACTTCGCCCACTTAAACGTTTTGTTTTTAACCGAGTTGAATCGATTAAAGTTGACCACTCGTACTAATTATTTATCTGTATTCTTTTATGTGTATTAAGATATTTGCTAGTGTCAACTGTATTTAAAGTTTGCTAATATTTGCCTGGTTTTATTTTGTCTTACAAATTTAAATCAAACGAGTTTTATATATGTTTCGAATGGTCTCTGGAAATTTTCTTGGCAAATGGGCTTGTTTTAGGGTAAAGATTATTAATTTATTTCTCCCATACTCACATTTTTCACTAGCTTAACTACTATTTCTCCATGTTAAGATTTAAGATTTATATTTATAAAAATCATTGCTAATTTTGGAATTTTAATAATCAAATTGAAAACCAGTGGAATTTAAAGCGTTTTTATCTTAGTACGGCGTACTCAAACCTTTGTAGTAGAAACGAATTTATTATGTTAATGTACGCATTTGTTGGGAACAAAATACTTAGCTTTCAGACTGTAACAATTTAATAAAATTGTTAAAAATTTCAACTTCTGAATTTTCTGATGAATGTTTTGTAAGATTTCCGTCAAAGTTGAATACAATACATAACTAGTTCGCAGAGAACTAAATAATGGCTGATAAATTTCTGTAAGTCTACACGGCAAACCAATTTCCTGGCTTTCGTGACAACCATCATGTAATATACTGTTCGATAAGAATTGTCGATCATGCCATTAATAAGTAATATTCTATTAAAATTTGGAGTTCCACGAAAACATGTTTTTTCATTAAATGCAAGATGATTATGTATTTCCACGTGTGGCCTAAACTTATTGTGACCCGTCTTGAATTTTATTCAGGAATTACATGTATTTTATTGAATATGAAATGATAATATATGCAACGTATTTGGGGCATATCATTATTTCTTAACACGGAACTCAATGTGAGAAAATATTGTATTTGGAATTTGCTATTAGAAAAATTGAATTTCAAGGAATACAGGACGAAAATGGACGCAGTTGGAATCACTTGCCTTAATTGACATTTTGAGGTTCATTTATGATTTTTTTAGACGGCTGTCAATTTTTCAATTCTTAAGCGTTAATGTGAGTAACAAAGTTTTGGAGAAGTTGAGACGGCCACATACACAATCATGACTTAAGAATGGTATTTGTCAATACTCTAGGACAAGGAATCTTGACAAGGACTGAAATTAGATAGAAGGCTGCTAAGTTTGTGTTTGGAAGAAATGTGAACAATTGAAATTTTAACTGCATCTGTTCCTCATAGAAATACATCTTTTGATGCTCAGTTTGTGAAGGATGATGGAGTACAGAAAAATCATTTATTTTTAAAGATTTCTTTCGTATTTATCTAATGACCAATGCGCAATGTCACAATTTTGCTTGATGCTGATGCTGCGGTATGCCGTGCTAATTGCTTGCATCATTTCTAAGAAAGTAGTTGCCGTATAGTTAAGTTTTTTTTAAAATTTCTCTATCTTAAAAGCAGTTTATTAAAATGGAGATAACGACAAATAAAAAGTTAAAGAAGTTGCCAGAGTTTAGTATTTGTACGAAATGTTTTTATTTGCTTTTGTTAAAATTGAATTCTTCTTTGAAATAGTATATAGTAAAATAGATTTATGTCACATATGTATTGGCTTCGAAATTGATTTATCGGGTCTGTATAATATGTCAGAAAGGATACTAATACTAGGAGCGTTGCCTCTAACCGAAAAATACTAGGCGAAAATTTTCTAGTCGAAATGAAAACAGTCATTTTAATAGTCGAAATATACTAGTCGAATCAGATCTTGAAGAAATATATTAGACGAATCATTTTAGTAGAATATTACATTACATAAAGTTATGCATTTTAGCAATAGTGACATAATTTTTGTAGAACAAAAGAGCGTTTTTATAAACTTCATAAATTCATTTAAGTTTTAATCTGTCGCTGCTGCGTGTTGCAGCTGCTGGTGGATTCTTGTTCTTACTCTAGGCCTAGTTACGCTTACAGTAGTACGTCCTGTCAAAACTAGATGTAATATAATTACTGCAACAACTTTTTCCTGATACTGTTACAGCCAATGTAGGTACTTTTTCAGGGAACCTAAATTAATGTTCCGTTGGAGAGTCACTTAATTGTCCGTTGACCACTTCAAGCCTACTGCTAACATCTTCAGGCGAGCCTCTGGTGCACGACGTTAAATGATATTTCGTCAACTGAAATAACCTGCTATTTATTTCCTTTGATGTTACCTTATTTAATCAGAAACAAACCCAGATAATTTTGATACTATTTGTGACACTGTGCTTTTCTACTTGACGCATGAGTTAAGTCAACCTGTGTTAAGGAGGATGTAAACACTCAGCTAAATAGTGATTCTACGGTTCCAACTCTTAACTGCATTGTTGGTCCTAGGTTGGTTTTCCCTAACGCGGTTATGTACACTCCAAAAAGGTGCTGAATGCTAATGGAAGTATTAAACCTGCAAGACATTTTTTCGAAGACCTTTGAGGATGGATATTTTACATGTTAAGAGAAAATTCGACAGAAATGCGAATTCGACTAGTAAACCAAATTCGCCAAATGGAATTTCGACAAAATGTTATTTTTCGACAAGTATAATTCGCCTAGTATTTTTCGGTTAGAGGTAACACTCCTAGTATCCCTTCTGACATATTATCGTATCCCGATTTATCAGTAAACGTTTCTCACTCAATCGATAAAATTGTTGAAGTATTTGGTCTGAAAATTCATGATATTTAATATGTTAATCCGTCAACCTTCTCGTCACAAAATATTGGCGATAATTTTACCGTGAAATTTGACGGAAACGATGTAAAATTTACAGATGTTGCAGAATTTTCGTGGAAAAAACTACTCGAATCTTGTAATATAGATGACGGAATAACTTTAAAACATAAACTATGGGACAACACGTGGGTAAACGAAACTGAAGTTGAGATGTATTTCTCTGGAACCAGTGTAACCATTATAACCCGAATAGAACCAAACTTCGATAAGGCTTAGAATAGGCATAAGGGAACGCCGAATCAAAAATGTGAGGAGTGTGGCGAATTATTTTTTGCGAGGAGACAATTAGTTTATCACAAGCAGATAGTGCATGAAAAGGATAAGAAATTTGATTGTGATGTTTGTTGCAAGGAATTTGATACGAAGGAGAACATGCAACATCACAAGGCTCGTATTCATTCTGACAAGGGAACTGGAGCTGAGGTGGTTTGTGAAATTTGTGGAAAGACTTGTAAGAAAGGGTCGGTAAAACTTCATATGAAATATGTGCATAATTCGGAGGATGCGAAGAAATTTGCTTGTCATTTGTGTCCGGGGAGGTTCCTGGATGAGAGGGGATTGAAAAGGCATTTGTGGTGGGTGCATAAAATTTGTGAGGAGGAAGATCGGAAGAAATTTGAGATGTATAAAGAAAGGGAGAAGATTGTGGGGAAAAATTGGACTTATCATGTGAAGGGATGCCGAAGCAAATTTGCGACGGAGGATGGTTTAAAGAAACATGTGGATGGGGTGCACAAAGGGAATTGGGATGTGGAGGAGGATACGAATTGCAAGTTTAATTGTGAAATTTGTGGGAAAGGGTTTCATGTGAAACAGAAGTTTACAAGGCATATAAAGCAACATGAAAAATAAAAAAGTTATGGCTTGTGTTTCGGGTAAATTTAGTAGATACACTTGTTATGTTAGTTTTATATCGATGTTTTATTGTATTGAGTCCAATTATTGCACTATAAATTAATATGTGGAGCAATGTTGATTGTATTGCAAAAAATCAAATGTAAACGTATTATCTTTTGAAAACATTAAATGAAAGAAAAGCAATAACCAAATATGCTATATATTTATCCATTATGCTTAGAAGAGTAGCTTCAAAGTTGCGAGCATTAAGAAAGTCAGTAAAGCAGAAAAGCAACCAGCATGCATCCAAGTCACCAGAGAGCTAAATAGGCAGACAGGCCTTTAGGTCCAAAGTCCACAAAACTTGCAAGTTCATCCAAGCATATCTTAGCAAGCCACGATGACATCATTACTGAGGTCCTCTAGCTCAGCTTGAGATTGCTTGGACGGATGTGCAAGTTGCTTCTTCTCTGCCCCTACGCCTGTTGCAGGGCGTTTAGAATGCGAGCCTGTGCTTTACTTATTTGCTACCTTGTTTAAAGTGCACTGCACAGTGCACTGTGTTGACTGTGCACTATACATTTACATTATAAAGAACACTTGGCAATATTTTTATTATTTTCACTTTACATCATATCAAATTCATTTCATGTTTTTTTTTAAATTAAAGCTATTCTTCTCATTCTTGACTGATTTACAAACGTTTAATTCAAAAAAAATTCCACGCTTTCTGCAAATTTCATACTTATTTATTCTTATGTTTTTGTCAGCTCCGCCGATGACCCAGTCCCATTTCCACTTTTATGAATATTCCCAAGGTAAGTTTTTAAGTAGGCCAATGTCGCAAATCCCTTCCCACAAATTTCACAACCAATTTTACTCTCCTTGTTCTCATGTGCCTCCTAATGAAACTCCTTTTCACAATTTATATGAAATCCATTTCCACAGTGTTTACATAACAACTGAAAATATGCTCCTCCCAAAACTGCGATAAAATGCACATTTTATACGACAGTTTTTCATACTGATAAAGAAAAATCATAACCATTTTTCCGATTGAGCAGGTGTGTTTTTCCCAATCATCGTAAATTACGATTCGTAATGCTTAAAACGCAAGCTTGCGAAATAAGGGGTGCCATTTGGTTCAGTTTTCAAGCATTAGGGTAAATAGTAAAGTATGTTTCTAGGGTAGTTTTTAACGCTAATGAATAAAATCATATTTAGTTTTGCAACTATGCATATGCAGTGCGCTACATTTTTACCATGTGTAGGGAATATAACTACTATGTGCTGCTATTGGGAAAATGCGATGAAAACTAATTCAATTTATTTTGGTTAGCCAGTTTATGAAACTATCAAATGAATTCAAACTAATACAAAAGTATTTACTATAGCCTTTTCATCGTTTAAAACAGCTTATTTTAAAACTATAAATTGCTGACATTTTGGGCCATACCCAGTTTTACTACCTAAACTACAGTTCTCCCACAAACGCAAATAATAAATGGGTGTGAATACGGTCGACAAAATAGTTAAACATAAATAATATTAAACCAACAGATATATTGGGCGGGATTTGGACTACAAAAATGAACATGAAGACAAGCTGCTAAATTGATTGTTGTATTTAAGCCTTGCGAACAAAAAAAAATTCTTGTGATGGTTGTTTTACGGGCAAAAATCGACACTTATCACTAAAATGTATCATTGTTTGAGCAATAATTCATTCGTTAATGGTTTTAAACTAAAACAAGCATTTTTATGTTATTTGTATGTTATCAATATAAAGCTTTTGGATATTTTCACCATCATCACCAGTTTCGTGTTTAAAGCTGGCTGGCAGACTACAAGTTTTATTTACTTCTAAATGCCTTCTTAATATGACTGTTTTCAACGAACATATTTTCTCACGACTTTTCCTATTTTCTTATGTATTAAGGGAAATGTTCTGTGTACGACTTTGTAAATAAAAAAAATACACAACTGAGTATATTTTAAACTTGTTTTACCCAAGCTTTTTAATATTATAATTCTTTGCTGATTTTAAAGGCACCGACGGACAAGGGTATTTGTGCTGGGACAACAATTTTAAGAAACGAGATGAAACTTGCGCTTGGAAGTTAAATAAATATGTACTGTTATACATCTTGCTGTTCTCCTACAATCTAATTGTATGTAAATTTGAAAAGCTCAAGGGGTCTATTGTCGTTAATTCATTTGAACTATTTGACATCGATAAACTAGGAACATGTTACTGTTGCAGGGATAGTTCTCTTAAGTCAGATCTTCCTAAATATTTTAAAAATTAAATGTTCATGCTTGCCATTAAAACGTAATTCACTTTTATTTAGATTTATTTATTAGATATTACAAATTTTGATCGCAATCTAGAATCTAAACTTGTTTCTGTACCACTTGATGTTAATCGGTCAAACTTGTCTTCTCAAAATATTTTCGATGCTTTTACTGTAAAATTTAATGGCATTGATGTAAAGTTTATAGATAGAATTTTCGTGGAAGAAACGACTCGAATCTTGTAATATAGATGACGAAATAACTTTATAGTACAAATTATGGGAAAACACGTGGGTAAACGAAAGTGAAGTTTGGAATGTATTTCTTTGGAACCAGTGTCACCAATACGACCCAAATATCGCTAAACTACGTATTTGGAATATGATTATCCCGTACACTTTGGAAAGAAATATAAAAAGTTTGACATTGGATTATATTAATGTTACTGCGGATAGATACTATGCTAAGCATACTTTCAGCTATAAGATAGTCTTAAATATTACTGGAGTGTGGGACAACCGAGATGATCACAATGTGTATGGTAATGTTACGGCTGAACAGTTGGAAAACACATTATCTCAAACTGGTTTGAATTTGGTAGAAGACTTGACGATTTTACGATTAGGGCTGAAGCAACAGCTGGAATGGAGTCACAGTTTCCAGTTTCAACGGTATACAAGGTGGTATTTAAATCTTAGAATTGAGATTTTAAAAATATGAATAGCTAGATTTATCCAGTGACATGAAAGTATAATGATTACGTAAAATAGTATTAAGACCTAGAATAAAACTGGTATTGAGAAAACCAGAAGTTGGAATTTTTAACAAGAGCGTTACAACTCAATTTTTAAATGAAGTTTGTAAACGTTTTTTTGCGTCAAAAATAATAAAAATAATTATCTGTTCTAAAATGTAATTTAAAATTTGTTATTTGACACAAAGGCATTTAAAAAATGATAAAAATAAGTAATTAAAAGTAGTAAATAAATTTGAAGACCATTTTTCAACGATGACATTTAACTCTAATTCTAATCGAGTTTGTATAAATATTGCAACATAACATTGTGTTTAAATAGCAAATTTTGTTAAATAAATTGTACATTGTAATTTTATTACTAAGTATAATTTGTGCATTTAATTTTGGAAATTAAAAATTTTCATGTCATTTCTGCTAAATATTTTCATATGCAAAGTTTCATGTCAATCGGTTGACTCGTTTGGAACATAATACTCCATCATTAACAAGCTACTTGTTTAATTACTTTGCAAAACTTTTTTTGTTTTGCTAATGGGATGGCAATGATGGCATCCCATGAACAGCTGATCGGCTGTTTTGTTTGGCTGCTTGGCTGATACATCCCATCTCAGCGCAACGCAGATGAGCTTTTTCACTTTGTTCACTTCTCTTTTCACTTGGCTCATTGGGGAAAACAACTTAAAATTAAAATTAGACTTTTTTAAATTGTACATTGCCATGCACAACTTTAAATATTAGTTTTTTTGTGTGTTTTTAAAATTTCCCTTTCTCCATTAAAAACCATGGCATCCTCAATTCCATCCAAGTTGTCCCCCGGAATGCTGCCAAGGTCATCAATGAAGCCAACTAGGCTTATCATCATCACTGTCACTACTGCTACTATTCTTGGTAAGATTTTAGTTTATAATTAATCTAACATTAAAAATTGTAATTTATAACTTTTTCAATTTGATTACAATTTTTTTTGCAGTTATTAGTGCATGCCACACCAGCGCCAGTACCATGGCTTTATCAAATTTGAAGATGAAAAGTATTCGAGGATGTGCCGCCACGAAATTTGATGACTTTTTCAAAACTAACCAGCAAACAATTAGCCTTCCCCCAGGGATACCTTATCCAGCAGGAGGGGCACCAGTGATGTTGGAAGCTAACTGTCTAATATCACCTTATGCCATGACTTGGACGGGATTTAAGGTAATTTTGTAAAGACAAGTGTAATTTTATTAATTCAATAAAAGTTAATTATTGAATATTTTAATCAGTTTTTCATGATAACTGGCCTCGTCTTCGCGATGCCATTGCCCCTGTACCTGTTTTTGAAAAGGAGACTGTCTCAAGCGACCTGTATGGCTTATCGGATACTTTGG
>JAQFXM010008412.1:0-10693 GCA_034693345.1 Entomobrya multifasciata | reverse complement strand
TTATTATTCAAGGATTCCAATGGTAATGTTTAGGAGTTCAACCTTGAGACGAAAAATAATAAATTTTAATTTGGGCTAGTTTTGTAAATTAAACTTTTGAAAATGGATTTTCCTTCGTTTTTCTACTGAGTTTGAGTTGTAATTGATTTGTAATTGATTCTCTTAAAACTAAACTTGAGCAATTTGCATTCAATTAATTTCAGATTCGGTATACTCTCAAATAAGTTATGTATTGTCTGCACTAGTTTTACTTGAAAACACAACACATACGGCTGTGTCATAAAATTAATTCGAAATATTTCAAAGTCTTGAAAAAATGTCACCGATTTAGTAAATTGCAAAAAAACGCTTCCCTAAATATGTCGTCAACAAAGGCTGCATTTAAAGTGATCTCAGTTCTAGAAATCGGCATTCCCCCACCTTTTACCACAGACTTGAAAAACAAATGTTTACGACAAAATCCGTTGTACAACCGTTCACTGTATAAAAGGTTTCGAATCTTTTCGCACTTAGCAATGATAGCTATCGTGCCACTATTCATAAATCGATGGTTTTGGCTTTTATTTCATTGGAAATCATTTACGTTCCATAACGTCGACCAAATGATTATTTACAGTGGCACATTACTTCTAGTTGAAATATGTCTTCCTGTTTTACATTTGTTTCTCTACAAAACTCAAGCAATAATTAACACAATTAATCACGCTTGCAATTTAAAATTTATTAGTTACGACGCATTGAAAGCAGGACACTCTACTATTTACAAAAATACATCAATTCAAGAACTATTAGTGTTTGGTTTAGCGATAGCATTCGTACTTATACTTCAAGTATTTTTGTTTATTCCATTTGCTCTTTCTTATCTTCCCTTGCAACTGATATTTGGACAACATTTGGCAGTCAAATTTTGTGAGGGAGTTTATTATTTGATTTGTGGAGCAAGTGCAGGGTTTCCAGTTTTCTACACGCTTCTTATAATAATTATCTTTCTAGAACAAATGTATACATTAACTGGTGAAATAATTGAACTTTCTACTTTTTCTACGCCTAAAACTAAAACAAGTTTAAGGTTTATTCAAAGTTTTCGTAAATACAGAACAGCTCAAATCCTGTTTGAGCGCTGCAATCATTTGTTTAGCCATTTCTTAACTAATTTAATCTTCATCGGAATATTACTAGCTTCTTGTGGAGCGTTCATGACATTACAAATGTACAATCAGTTAAATCTAATTTCCTACTTGTGTGCTCCAACGGTGACAACATTTTGTTTTGTAATTGCTGTTGTATTTACTTATTTATTTGGTTTGTCGTACGACCACTCAAGAAAGTTTAAACAATATTGGTATACACATGCAACTGCAAAATACGCTAAGAAAGTGATTCAATCGTGTAAACCCTTTTGTTTGCAGTTGGGACCTTATGGTGATTGTAAAGCGAGACTTGGTATTATCATTTGTGACGATATAATTCATACCACAATGACTGCTTTATTGCTGGCGTAGGTAATTAGTAGTGGAAGTATTGGATCTATCAATAAGTATTATATGTTTCAAGGATTTACATGTATATGATTTTGATGTTAATCTAACTGATTTAGTTTGTCCAATTATTATGCTGCATGTGCGTTATCTCACTATTTTATACTATTTCAATAATGACGCTAGTGCATAACTAAATAAATCTTGAAAACCCAGTATATTTTTTAATTTCGAGTTTATATTTTTCTAAAAATGCATCAATTAGAACGTCATTGAATCCATTAATATTTTCTTTACTTTAATACTTCAAGCGATTCTAAGGTCTTGCCCAAAACAAATCGCAATGGTAAAAAACCAAACTCTAATTTGTATAATCTACAATGTTATTTCAACTGCAATCTTTTACGACTAGTCATTTTTGTTGATTTACAAGTTATGAATTAATAAGGTTTTTTATTTACCATCATTTTTTACATGTAAAAAGGGTTTTTAGAAATCAGCTCTTTTTACAACTAAATATAAATTTATTCCAAAGCGATTCATGATATAATTTCCAACTAAAACAAAATACGCTTCGATCATACTAGTTCGCACAAATGAAGTAGGGCTTTCGTTGTTGGTGTCAACTCCAAAAAGATCAAATATGGTTTGTCCAATATCATAGAGAGACGTTCGTCTGGAACGTGTGATGGACTTACTGTTACTTAAGAAAAGATTTTAAATTAAATGACAACCTATGATTTTGTTACCAATAACAATATAAGACAGCGTGATACGTGATACATTACTCGGGTTCATTTTGAGGTAGAAGTGCTTTATTTTATCGGACGATTTGTGTCACCAGTTTCTATGGCAGTATATTTAATCAAAAGGCTTAGCGAATTAACTCGTTTATAGAAATTATTTAAGGTTTAGCAGCAGTTAATAATATTTGTGATAATGGTTGATTCTTTTTATCCCGAATAAAACAGGGAGCAAAATAAATTCATCATTACTTGTTAGATTAGAGTATTCATTGTAATATGGTTTATGTTCATTCATTAATTTATGTATGGTATGTTGATCATTTGTGATGTTTTTACTCAAAGAAATAAAACTGTGGTATTATAAGGCTGCCTTCGAATTATTGGAGAATGAAAAAAGGAAATAATTTACTACTAATATTATAGGAGTACTTTGTATTTTCCAATCAAAAAAATCAGATTACAGGTAATATCATAGGAACACAGAGTCCCACAATTTGGGTAACTATTTGATTGCCTAAATAATTTTTAAACGTACTTGTTGTTGTGGTAAAAATGTAGTCATATACGTGTTCTGCATTTGATTTCAAACAAAGCTTTATTTGATTTCAATAATTATCACTCTCCTTTGGAACAGTAACACAGCCAAAAGTTAAACATTTCAAAACTATTCGTTTTTGAAAGGTTTTCGTATATTTAGGACAGCCCAAATTCTATTTGAGCGCTGCAATCATTTGTTTATTCATTTTTAATTAAACTAAATTAATCTTCATAGGAAATTTATTAGCTTCATATATATATGGAGGGTATATTGCAAAGAATGTACAATAAGTTGAATCTAGTCTCTTATTTGGTTGCTCTAATGATAACAACATTTTGCTTTGTATTTGCCTTTGTATTTTATTATTTGTATGGTTTGTCGCCCAAACACTAAAAAACCTAAAGGATACTGATGTACACACGCGATTAGAAAATTTCAATTAGCTGCAAAAAGCTTGGGGTATTTATACAGCTAACTACTGTTTATTCATGTTTGCAGGCCTATTGTCACCTAATGGGTGTTATTTAATCGAATGAATTTCAGTTTTGTTTTAAACAAATGCAAAATCGCATCCACTTCCTATTGACTTGCGAAAAGTTTTCCCATGAATGCACGATGGTCCTTGGATCTACTTTCGTAAGTCCACAAGATATTGTAAGGGCCTTCTTTGTCAGACTCTTCCAATTTCTTAGGAGAACTGGTCGCTTTCAGGAGTTGGCACAAAATAAATCACCAAATGTTGAATCTAAAGTAAAGGGATAGTTACAATAATCTTGATTTAGATTCCATATTAAATGCTAGAGTGCCTGTTGGCAAGGTTCTTCAGCAACCTGCCCTAAAGTACATACACACAAGCATCCGATGGATAGCGGATAACTTTGCTTGTGTATAGTAGTAGTATTTGGAGTATAGGGAACCCGTAATAGTGTTACGCCTCTGCTTATTTTGGATATCATTTGGTAAGGGAATTACGTAGAAAAATGAGGAAATGAGAATCTTAAATTCAAATAAATTGATATATATCATGGCCTTACTGTTAAACATTCTGCCAATTGATTTTTTAAATCCAAGATAGCTGATTGAAGAAAGGGTACATACTCGACTCTTGTAAATGTGTTTAGCATCAATTAGGGTTAAGCCAAGTAATATGTCAGAAACATTTGCCATTCACTAATTGAATACGCATAAAACTAGTTTCACTTAGAAATATTTTTTTCAAATCGAACATTTTTGTCGAAAAAACATTAAGTAATCGGGATAAATTTAATGATTCTACGGGTGTTTTAATGTTTAAAAACATTAAAAACGCGATTCCGGTTTAATTAAGGCCCATTTCGTTATGCTTACCAGAAACGAATCCATAATTAGGACGTACACATTTACTTAATCATAATTTATTCACAGTTTAATTCCTTTATTTTATTGCTAAGGCTTGAATCAAGGTTTGGACGTTTTGATCAGAAGGTTGCTTAAGCATTCCCTTCCGTTTCCAGTTATGAACCAACTCCAACCTTTAATTTTTATTATGCAAATATGAAAAAACTGCAATGCTTTTAACCGATTTTGAGTGACAAAGTATACTTTTCATATAATCATGGGTTTGTTGAAATTTTGGAAAACTGGTTTGCTTTCTAAAGCATAATATAATGTCCGGAATACGTAAATTATCCGTTATGCAGCAAGCATTTAAATATATTTAAACAACGGAACAAATTATTTCAAGAATAATTTTCGTACATGATATGCTGAAATAAAAATTATCCATACAATAGGTTAAATTTCAAATCGATTGGGCCAATGTTGCAAAACAATTAATCAAAAGTTCCATTCAGTTTTGATGTAATTTATGTAGAGCCTACAGTTTGGTCAACGTTTTTTAGAAAATCAAATACATAAGCCCACATTAGTTTCTGCTCTGCTACTAGTTTTCCTTGTTTTTTCTAAGCAATCGTTTTTCGATTTCTAGAACTTGAAACATATTTTTAGAACGTGGAATCTTTGGGGCACGTTTAACTTCTATTTCGCTAATACAGTCGTACAATTTTAAGTCATTATAATTAATTTGAAATGATTTCGAACTATGTCACTAACCACGGGAGCATTTCAAGTGATATCCCTTCTTGAAAAAATTATACCACCCCCATTCACTGTGGACTTAAATAAAATGTGTTTGTCCAAAAACTCCAAGTACAGAGAAGAGTTTTATAAGAGAATTCGTGCAGTTTCAAATTTAGGAATTTTATTACTTATGCCAATATTAATTTTACGATTTTGTTACCTGATATTTCACTGGGAATCCTTTACTAGCCATAACATTGAACATCTAATTGTTTATAGCATTAGTATAATTTTAGCCATAACATATCTTCCAGTTTACCAACTATTTCGGACAAAATCATTCAACACAATAACAACAATTAATCATGTGTGCAATTTAAAACCTAATCAGGACACCAAACTAAAAAGCAGTAGTGGACTTATTTGTAACAAAGCTTCCATTCAGGAAATATTTGTACTCGGTTTCGTGTTATCGTTTTTGGTAATATTACCAGTGTTCTTTTTCATTCCATTTGCTCTTGATTACCTACCCATTAAACTTATATTTGGGAAACATTGGTCTGTAAGTATTTGTGAAGGAGTTTGTTATACGGTTTGTGGAACAAATGGGGCGTTTCCGGTATTGTATACTTTTCTTATAGATTTCATTTTTATCGAACAGCTTTCCAACTTTACTGCAACAATTGTGGATCAAATGTCTGCAAAAGGTCACAAACTTTGGCCTAACCTACTTTATCAGAGGCTTCACAA
Organism: Entomobrya multifasciata; assembly: GCA_034693345.1. Taxonomy (NCBI): domain Eukaryota; kingdom Metazoa; phylum Arthropoda; class Collembola; order Entomobryomorpha; family Entomobryidae; genus Entomobrya; species Entomobrya multifasciata. Next base: position 5,123 of record JAQFXM010008412.1, on the reverse strand, counting down.
GCTAAGAATTGCACAAATTCTCTACGACCGTTATAATGATATTTTCAGTCCTTTCTCAACAAATCTGGTATTCGTCGGAGTAATATTGGCTTCTTGTGGAGCGTATATGTCATTAAAAATGTACAGCCAGTTAAATATAATATCTTATTTGTTTGCTCCTACAATTACAATATTTTCTTTAGTAGTGGCTCTTGTATTTACTTATTTATTTGGTTTGCCGTATGAACACTCAATAAAATTTAGGTCATACTGGCACTTATATGTAAATACTAAATACGGAAAGCAAGTGATCCAATCGCTTAAACCGTTTGGTTTTCATTTAGGTCCTTATGGTGTTTGTACAAAAAAGCTTGGTATGCTGATTTGCAATGAAATTATTCACAATACGGTGAATGCTTTATTGCTCGCTTAGATATTACCAATTTAGCAGGCAATTAGTATGTTTATTGAACAAAAGTTTTTTAGATAAATAGAAATTTACGGTTTTACTGAAACAGCATCACCGTACTTAAGCTATACTAAACTAAATGGATTCACTCAACTTTCAAAATTTTCGATTTATAAACCTGGATAACAGTAGAAATATTGTTTAATGCCAACCATTGAAGAGGTCGTCTTGCTACGTGTTGGTAAAATTCCTATGCCTTAACTTTCGATTTTTTACTGAAACACAACCAGAAATATATTTGGAAATGCGTAATCAATTTTACTATTGATGTGATAACACTCCCTGTAAGATCGGCTTTCATATGAACATCATATGGTTAGATTATTTCGGATACTTACCCTACTTGAATGGATCTTAAAAAACATGAAAGAAATATAAATCCAGAAAATAAATATAGATTATTGCAAGCATTGGGCTTAATTGTAAACCCTTTAGACTTATTATTAAGCCAGATGACTAATGTCAGAAATAGTTTGGCGCAGTGACTTTAAACTCGATTATTGTAAAAGCTTTCCTCGTGAAATTGATGGACTGTCAAAAAGGGAAGTGGTTAACCACCAAGACAAGCAGGAATAATGTAGTTTCTACTGTTCGGGAAAATGCGTACGGTAAACTCAATCATGGTAGTTTTGTTGAGTATTCTCAAACAAACAAATTGGCATAGGAAAATACATAAGTTCTAAAAAGTTGCTGTTAGAATAAGAACTTAACTGAATAAAAACTTTAGTTTCCTTGAAGTTAGCTGTCAGATACTGCCAGATAAACACTTGGTTACATTTCACTGTGTGGGCGAACAAAACCACATTTTTGTATTTTTTTCAGAAATAAATTGGATGGTAGAAATTATTATAGAGGAAATAGTTTTTGAGGACAACCTATCCATGTTTATATCAGATAAAAAGATAAATGGACTTGAAAGAGGACAAAGATCTTGTAAACATTTTGATGAATACGTATTACCCGTTTATGGCAGAATTTATGTTGCGAAACCGTATATATTATGCGGGCATTGAGAACTTTTTAATTGCATGATTTTAAATTCACGACAAATGAATTTCTCAGATAGCGTTTTAAATTGCAGTTTGTACGCTAATTGTATGCTTCTGAAATTTCGTAAATCAGTGGGTTTCCATGTGTGTTTGAAAAAGTATTAAATAAATCATTTCATGAATTGATTCCCTGTTTTATTGTTAAAGAAAAACGATTATCTTTGTTCGAAATAAAAGGATATAGGAAAGTCACTCCCTTATATTTAGTAAGATTGCAAGTTACACAAACTGTATAATAAAACGATTTCAGTATTATGTTATGCAAAAATTATGTCAAATCAATGAACCCACTAATATTAATCAAATTAGTTAAATTTATGGTATATGCTTGAAAATACAGGTTTGAAGTCTGAACAAAGCATAAAACGCTCATGTTTAATCTCATTAAATTTTGTGATTTCGAAAAATATTGTATGTACTTATTTTAAAACTATTCATGTTAATTTTGAGTTTCCTATGAAAATTCTGCTAAGGAAACAGGATGCTAGCAATTAATGTCAAAGGAAATTTTAGGTTCATGTTTTCCATTACTATGCCTCCAGTATTGAACTGAAGCGATAAAAGAACATATTTCACTCATTTCCAGTGAATTTATATACGTGTATCAAAATTACTCATAAAACATCTATTAATTTTTTACACGTTTTTAGTCAATATAGCTCATAACTGACCTATGTTTGTGTCTTAAAGTAGATTGTTCTATAGATCATAAAACATTACTTGATCCATCAGACTAACTGGTTTTAGGTGACAGTCTCAAACCGGTTTATTTTGTTTCAAAGAAACTTTTACACGACGGCATACGATGTCATTTACAAAGGGAGCATTCCAAGTAATATCAATGCTTGAAAAGATTTTTCCCCCACCATTTACTATTGACCGGGAAACTACACGAATGATAAAGAATCCTGTGTACCTTCATACCAAACAAAAAGTAGTTCGAAATGTTGGACATTTCGGAATTTTCATTTTAGCCCTTATATCACTATTTCGATGGTTATGGCTTGTTAAACACTGGCATTCTTATACTTGTTACAACATTGAAGAGCTAATTGTTCACAGTATTGCGCTATGTTTTGCTTTAATATACATTCCAGTTTATTTCCTATTTCGGAACAATACTACCTCCATAATAATTACTATGAACCAGGCATTGCAACACCAACATGGCGAAGTTACAACCTACATATTAGCCATAAATTTTCCATTATTTGGAAAACGATCAATACAGGAAATATTTGTGGTGGTTTTGACCCTTCCATTTTTACTAATGCTACCAGCGTACCTTCTTATTTCATTTAAGCTTCCGTATCTTCCTTTTCAACTTATTTTTGGAACATCGGGTTTCGTAAACACTTCTTCTGGCATTTGGTACATGTTCTGTTTGTCGCATGGATCCCTTCCCGTTTTATATACTTTACTACTTATTATTATATTTTTTGAACAACTTTACGCGTACACTTTTACACTGGCTAATTTTGGAGTTGAGATGAAATTTACAACGAGACGTCTATTTATTTTAAGCATACGAAAATTTAGAATGGCTCAAGTGCTATTTGATCTTTGTAACAGTTTATTTAGCCATTTCCTAATGAATTTAATTTGTATTGGAGTATTGCTAGCTTCTTGTGGAGCTTTTGCAACTTTAAAAATGTACAATCAAGTGATTTTAATAACATATTTGTTCTTTCTAACTATAACAGTATTATGTTTTCTGGTTGCTGTTGTACTCACATATTTTTTTGGGTTATCATTTGAGCACTCGAAGAGTTTTAAGCGTAATTGGTATCTATACATAAATAAAAAGTATGAAAAATGTGCGGTTCGTTCTTGTAAACTGATTGGCTTACAGTTAGGTCCATATGGTGTGTGCAGATCTAGACTTGGCATGGTTATTTGTGATGATATTATTCAGAATACGGTGAATGCTTTATTGCTTGGTGAAATTTAAAGAATAAACCAATCGCAACAAATAGCTTAAATATTTTATAAAGTGTAGATTTTCTGAATTATAATGGGAAAATATTTATGTTTAACGTTATTATGTCAAACAAATGTGAATAAAATACATACGAAATAAAATATTGCACTTTTATTAACTAATGCATTCATGAAAGCAAAAATAAATAAGGTTTTAGTCTTATTTAATCAAATTAATGTTTAAATAGAAAACATTGTGTATCTCAGGGCAAAAAATTCTTCACACTTTTTGTCATCAAACTTGATTTGTTAATTTATACGTTGTGTCTGGGTTTCAGAGCATTCTTAAGCTAAACCAGTAAACATACCAAGGTCCATAAAAGGGTCAAGAGAGAGAGAGAGCATGTGTCCATTGAACTATTCTTCGTAACCTTGAAAAATGTTTACAATACCGACGTGTTGACAACAAATGATCGGATTACTTCTTTTATTGGTATATATTGATTTTAAAGAAACTATGGGTTTTCTGTTTAGAGACAGTAAAATTCCATTTCATCTTGTTCCTTCCTTATTGTCACTATGTCCTTCGGTTTTCCTAAATATTTTTATTTTGTTGATGAGCTCATGAATTTGATTCACATTCTCAGTGCAACACACTTATATACATCTATACATGATTTACTTGCGCATAGGCCATTCGAGCATCTGTGATAAAACTAATTTTTTATCTTAGAAAGCATTACGCATATTCAATTTGTATTAAGACGTGATATTGATATTCGTCATCAACTTGATTCATATTTTGATCAATATAAGTACGTAAAACATAAACAAGGGCGTGCTACTTACGTATTCTCGAATGAATCACGTTTTTGTGTGTACCCAAATATCACGGTCTAATAAACGATCCTTTGGTTTCATTTAAGTTTAATGTGCCATAAAAAAACCACACAGATTCAGAACAATAGTAAGCCGATTATCGTTATTATATCAATGCTAAATATATTTTAACTAGCCATTGTTCCACTAAAAGACAAACAGAATCAGTGCAAGCGTCACGTTCATCTTTCACAATCCAAAACATAAATTCAGTTACAAAACGAGTGAAAAATTAAAATAATATATAATTATTCACAGTATTTATTAAATAATAATATTTAAACAGATTCCAATTTTTAATTTAAAAATATAAAATGTCAAGTAGCAGAAATAAGTATACTGTAGTGATATTGGTGGCAATATTTGGAGTAACAATAGTGTTAGGTAGTATGGGAGATGGAGGTTCGAAATGTGATGACGCCACATGTACTCCAGCCCCGCCTGGAAGCGAATGCGAACCTAAATATGGAGAACAGGGTGATGGGTGTTGTCCAGTATGGCATTGTTCTAATGGACAAACGGCTTATGGTAAAACAAACATTCGAATAATTGGTTTTATAATATTTAAATATTTAATTGATTTTGAGTTAAATTTTAAATATGAATTTGTTATGTTGTTTGTAAAGGTATGTCGAAGGGTGGAAGTAGCAGCTTCTCGAGCTTTTCTAGTTCATCGACAGGTGGTGGTATGCCAATGATGCCTATGGGAAATATGTTTGGTGGTGGGGGCGGTAGTCCATTTGGGGGTGGAGGAGGCAGCCCTTTTGGTGTGGGTGGAAATATGTTTGGTGGGGGAGGTAGTCCATTTGTTGGGGGTGGAGGGGGTA
>JAQFXM010008411.1:0-10693 GCA_034693345.1 Entomobrya multifasciata | reverse complement strand
TGTATGTATCTTTGACTTTCAGGACAACCAGGCAAGGTATACCAACGGAATACATATACAACTAAAAATTTAACTTATCTTTATGTTTCAATGCAAAAAGTATCGATAGGATAGTCCACGAGATTCCAGATGAGTTGAGAGTGAAACGATCACTGATGAAAAATTACCGGTTAAAAACTGATGCTTGGTTAAGTAAATTGTTTGAAAAGTATGTTAAAAATGATGATTACGGATCTAAAAAATTCTCAGAAATTTAGCTATTTCACCAGTTTCAAAATAAAATAAAAATATTATGGACGAGCAAAACAAAAACTTGACTAGCTCTCTCCATCTATACACAAGTATTATGCCAAGACATATTTGCACATACAAAACAATTTCATATCACACCAAGCTGGATCAATATTATACCAAGCTGGATCAATATTATACCAAGCTGGATCAATATTATACCAACCAGATTTGGAACACAATTAATTAAAACATATTCAGGTACATTTAGCATTCAAAGTAGCCCATAAATAATAAACTAAATTTTGGAAAAACAACCATATATTCTTTGATATATTGATTTAGTTTAGGTTTTATGTGTTTGCTTATTCCTAAGATTATACTACGTCGTACAAACGAATATCTAGCAAGGGATTCCCGGCTACGCCCTGGCCTATTTTTATCATTACAACAATAACATATTATTCTTTAAATCGTAAGGGTTGTCGACTGTTTTGCTGTGGCCAGTAGTTGAACTTTGGATGAACCAACTCTTAAAACATGTTCTAAATATTTTAACTTATAGGATAAAGACTCAAAGACTTGTACAAATATCTGAGAAAGCTAATAACAAAGAACATTTTCCGCAATTTCCCAATAAATACTTTTGTTTTGCAAATTAACAAAATACTGCCTATAAATACTATTCATTTGCTACTCATACCAGGCAGATTATCAAACTAGACTATAATTGAGGTGAAGTAGAACATCAGTATTTAATCATTGACAACAAAAGTGTTTGGAACGTTAAATTTGAATAGAAATTGTCCATTACTTGTGTAGATAGAATAAAATTACTTGTGCATTATACGGTTCATTTTGATTTTGAAATAAAATAGAGGAAAGGTAGAATAGCTGTCAAGTACCAAGATGTGGAATAAGACCACTTTTTTGCTTGAATTAACGTTTTTGATTTGGTTAGTAATTCAGTTGAAAAACGATTTCACGTTTGGTAAACCCGTGATATCAAAAATAGATCGAACGAATAAACGACTTGATATATTAAAGGCATTTTCAACTTGCAATATACGTGTCAACAATTTCAGAGGAGCCAATATTAACTTTGAGGTGGTCGAGAACCCAATTATTCTTCTTCGCTACTTGTCCTATTGCCTACAGTACCGCTTGTATCCATTTGAACTGGGATTAAAATATTCATCTTTAAAGAATTACAACTCATCAACCTGCCTTAATGCACGTACAGGTGATGTTATATTACCACCGGACCAAGTGGCTAATAATTATATTGCCCAAACGTTCGCAGATTCATTTCAGCTAACAAGTAAAAACAAAGCTTGCGAGGCGAATGTTTTCCTTGATCCACCAACAGAACGCAATTCTCCACAAATGTACTCAAAACATGGGTACTGGGACGGTGTTTTTAAAAGTCCCGTTTTCATACACTTGCGCACAACACTCGAAGACCAGAAATGGAAGTATAACTACTTAAATACAGTTCCAGTTATCTCACTACTTATCTGTAGCTCAGCTGCAAATTCGATTTGTTTGAATGAAAAGGATGTCAAAAAATTTATTGCCGGGGTTATTTATGATAATTACGAGTTTCCAAGATTATCCATGAATGTAATCATCTGGGAACATCAGTCACTCACATTAAAAACACTGTGCCCATATTGTGATCCTTGTGATTCATTAAAACTTGTAACAATTAGCAAAAATTTTATTCCAAACTTCAGGAATAAATTACAAAATATGTTACAAAGAATCAAATTGATTAGCCCTGATCCTAGCTCCGTCCATACTTTGCTAATCTCTCAAATCGTGCTGTTTAGAGATTTAAAAAATAAAGATATTTTGAGCCAACAAGCTGTTTTGGATAAAGTCAAAATGTTTTCTTTGGAACTCACACCAGAGGATCTGTATTTCTTAGCTGACCTGCACTTGATTTCAACACTTTTACCAAAGTCGGCAAATATCACATTCTCTGAAGAATATGACAATTATAAAGATGAGTGGAAAAATGTAATTGTAGATTCTTGTAGCTTGAAAAAACCTATTGACTCTCATCCAATGTTTCGCCCATTGGTTGAGCGAAAAAGTACACAATACCGAAATCAGTTCCAGGACAGTGGATTTGTTACACACATTTTTCAAATGCAGTTTGTTAGCTGTCACTTGAAACAAATGCATTGGACGACTCAGTTATTAGAGTTGATTTCTCCTTTTGATATTTATACGTGGTTGTTAATTTTGACAATGTGCTTTGTCATTTCTTTGATGGTTAAATTATCTAGGGAATTACACAAACACAAAAACACAAGTTTATACGACATAAACTGTTTGATGCTTTTATCTATATTAGACCAATCCACCACTTTGTTCCATATATATTGCAAAACTTCAAAAACGTCAGTTCTCTTGTGTGTCTTCTTTGTACCAATGAGCTGGTTATATTTAAGCACAATTTACAAGGGAGATAACATTACCAAATTAACAGCAGAACTGCCGTTAGTAAAATTCGACACATTTGGAAAGCTTGAAGAATTTCAGTTTAACACTTACACCCCAAGGGTAAACTTGGAAACTGACATAATTGCAGAAAATTATAACATTAGTGAACTTCGTAAGCTTCATGAAAAGTATGGCGCAGTAAATATTTATGAAATGCTTCCTGTTGTTTCGGAATTATGGTTTGAATTAATGGGCTGGAGAAACGCTTATGATTCATCGAACGATAGTTTAATTTTTTTGAAAAAAGAAATATCCGAGCAAATGTGGAAGTACATCAACAACTCTGCAATGTTACCTGACTATGGACAGGGATTTGACGAAAATACTTCTACAATTCTAAATTATCACATGAACAAATGCAACAAATCCGCAATCATATTAAGAAGGCAAGAGGCCGTTAAACTTCACACAATTCAAAAGTTATCGGGCAAACCTAGCTTTCTTGTCAAAGATGAAATCCTTAAAAGGTTTTGGGGGTATCAATTTGTCGGATATTTTACGTCACATTCAATTTTTCGAGTACGATATATCTTTGAGGCTGGTGTATTTGAGTGGTGGCAAAAGTACTTTGACTACGCGTATATTTTAAAGCTACACGTTCATGGTGATAGTTTTATGTCTACGAATATTCGAAACGCAACATCAAGAATTGGTGGTGGGAAAGCTGCAGTAGCCATTTTGACCTTAATACCCGGCGTTGGTTTGCTTTTCTCGTTTGCTGTATTCATTTTTGTGGAAAATATTTCACGAATTGACATTAGAACACCGTTTCAAATAGTAATAAATTTTATTGAAACGCTTTTGAACACGGTTACAGGAGTATTTGAACATGTCAAAAAAATTGTGCACAGACTTCAGGTGAAAGATGATAATGTAATTTCAATAAATGTAAGACCACGGGATCATTTCAATGATTAAGGTTGCAGTCACTTATCATATTCCCCAAGATTATGCATATGTACTTATGATTCATTCAAGTATGAAATTGTGTGAAATGTATTTACTGCCATGAAATGTTAACTGTTGAACGAATTGTTAATTTTCATTGAACAAACTTAACATATTATTATGTTTATAAGATTTTTTCCAGTACAAATTACAAAACATAGTTTTAAATTTATTTTTGACAATATTTTTAGTAGAATTAAAAGGAAAGTTTAAATAGACAAATAAATAATTCCTAATTTTGTTAAATTATTAGTTTTTAGTAACGTTCGAATAACGTTTTTCCACAACATTTCAGAAGAAAAAATAATTATAACGGGTCATTAAAATAAATGCTTTTCGATACAATTCTCACAAGGACGAATTTCTCACCGAAGTTTTCCATAATCCACCCAATTTGTTTTTAATCGCTTAAATTTCCTGCTAATTTTTCTCAGCAATCCATTAATAATGACATAACGAAACATTGCTGATGTTGAAGCGGGAATTATATGTAATTGTGCATAGATATAGTACCAAATATCAATGAAAATTTACCAAATGGTAAATGTACTGAAAAACTTGTACTGCAATGAATTCTGATAAAAATAAATTAAAAATATATTCATCAATTCATCAAGTGTGTGAAAACGTTTTATTATAGACGAGGTCTTCAATCCCATCAGAATAGAAATATTTGCAAATTGACTGGAGAAATAGCATCGTCAAATAATTTTGGCCATTATTCGACGTTTACTGGTCAACTTGAAAGTTTGGTTCAAAACATTGGTTCAAATTTTTAAGTCAATCAATTATTTAATAACAAAAATCTAACATGAATGCAGTTTTTATGAATAAATTGTTCATTTACTCTATTTTTACAGGTAATTCAATCGGCCAACCATTAATACCACCACTACCACTTCCATCGTCATTAAATAGCATCAAACTACCTTGTGCAATAATTAATGATACATTATGGAATCCTGTGGAAAATATTAAGCAATTAGTTAATCTTGGGAACAATATGTAGTGGACAACCGTCCAATATTTTTGAAGACATGCAGTCGTTTTGCTGTACCAATTCAACTGTACATTCAGCAACAACTGAGATAAGCGACCTTCTTATAGCAGGAAACGACAATTTAATTATAAAGGAGGAACCAAAATTTGAAGCTGAAGAAGATGACGAATATGTTTGTAACGAAAGTGATGAAAATTTATCATTAAGTGACGATTCTGATGATAAATGTTCATTGGATAATGACGACAGTGATAATTATGAAAACAGTATGTATAATCAATCAACGGAAGAATCAGAAGATTAAGAAGGACTTACTTGTAGTTGGCCAGGTTGTGATAAACACTTTCGTGATCAAAAAACATTATCTTGTCATATGGATCGACATAGGGGTACACCCAAACAAAAGTGTGAACAATGTAGCTCGTTATTTTATTCGGTGAGTGAATTGTCAAATCATCGAAAAACGAAGCACATGAAACGTAAAAATTCTAAAGAAATTAAAACGAGTTTGGCTTGTACTTGGCCGGATTGTGGAAGAATTTTGTCGAATAAGACAAGTTTGCAATCTCATATGGACCAACATCAAGGCACTCCACAATGGAAATGTGAACATTGCCCGTATCAGTCGTATTGGAAGCGAGATTTGATAAGACATGGGAAAGCTAAACATGGAATAAATATTCCTAATTTGAAAAGAGGTCGTAAAAAAATTGATCACTTATTTTATTCTTCGAGTCAAGTTTTAAGTGTTTCGAGAAAGCAACATTCAAAACAAAATAACAAAACAGACAAATATTCGAAATATTCAAACGATTTAGAATCCAATTCTGATAATAACGACAAAGATTGGAATATCGACGACCAAAGTTTAGGTTCAGAACTATCTTTTGATAATTCGAACGATTCTAATAAACCATCAACCTCCAAAAAACTTGGAACGTTTGAAAATCTAAAAACTTCACTTACGAGGGATGGGACTAATAATCAGGATCGTGAAATATTTGAACCACCGAAATGTAGAAAGAAAACTTACAAGAAAAAAGATATACCGACATTTATTCGAGATGCTATAACAGGTCGATATAAATGTCCAGAATTTGGAAATTGCAAAAAAAGTTATAAGAATTTGCGAATGATGAAAGATCATTTTAGAGTGGATCATTTGAAGGTGAAGAGTAAAAGGGGCTTTGTTTGTGAGTTTGATGAGTGTAATGGCAAGTTGTTTAGTAGTAGAATTGAATGGAAATGTCATACGGATAGGCATAATGGTACGCCTGGATTTAAGTGTGAGTTTTGTGGGCAGACGTTTTATTGGAAGGCTCATATTAGAAGTCATTTAAGAAAAAAGCATGGGAATGAAGGAGATAAGGTGGAAAATAAAATTGTGGCGGTGGACAGACCGAAAAAGATTTATAATTTGACAAAAGAACCGATTTCGGGGAAATTTATTTGTCAAGAAAGTGATTGTGGGATGTTGTATGCTTGTGTGAAAGCTATGAAGAAACATGTTGATTGGCATGATGGTCTAAAACAGAAAAATTAAACAATTAATTTTAAAAATTTAGTTTATTTAACAGTTTGAGTTTAGATAATTAAATTTTAACGTACAATTTGCCTTGCAATATGTTTTTATTGTTGTATATTTAAGTGAATAGATTATGGATGTTAAGTTAATGACAAATATATTAAGATTTTTTAGATTATTTTATAACAGTAGAGTTAACTGTTTCACAAATTAGTAATTTTCATTGGTAAAATAAAAAATAGTAAGAATTTTATTGTAATTTATAATATTTTATTATATTTAAGTTACAAAAGTTAATTATTAATTTAATTTTAGGAATAAACGTTGTAATAGTTAAGTTACTTCACAAATTAATTGCTTATTTTGTACAAATATCAATTTTTATTGTCGTCTAAAAAACGTTTTTTAATAAAATAAAATAATTATTAAAATTCATTAGAAATAAATACTCTTTTAACACAATTTACATAATAAACAGTTCTACACCAAAAATGTACTCAATAATTTATTTTTTGAAAACCTTTTTTGTTAAATTTTACCGCCAATTTATATTTTCCTTTTTTAATTTTTTTTAATTTCCCTCAAATTTCTCTTTTCCTTTTTAGTTTTTTATTTTGAATTTCCCGCAAATGTCTATTTTCAATTTTTAAAATCTTCACTTTTTAAATTTCCCACCAATTCCTATTTTCCTTTTTTTGAATTTCTGGCAAATCTCTTTTGAATTTATATTTATTTTTTGAATCTCCCGCAAATTTCCATTTTCCATTTTCAAAATCTTCACTTTTAAATTTCCCGCCAATTCCTATTTCCCCTTATCCCCAGGCATACCCTTATGTCTACTCATATGACACATCCAAACCCCCTTATCCCCAAACCTCTTCCCACATCCCGGCCAACTACACTCAAACCCATCATCATTTCCCCCCCTCCTTCTCCCTGATTGGTTACTACACACCTTTTTCTTCACATGACCAAACCAATACTTCCTCCAATAAAACTCCCTCCCACACCTTCCACACTTCCATTTAGGCGTTCCCTTATGCTGATCCATATGCGCGTCCAAATGCGCCTGATCACTACACATCTTCCCACATCCCTTCCACTCACAAGGGAACCTTTCCTTCTCCTTTATTTTCAAATGGTCCACCTCATAATGTTTCCTTATATAAGTTTTACAAACTGAACTCCTCCCACATCCCTCCCACTCGCAACGAAAAATCTTCCTCTTTTTTATTTTTAAATGGGCCGCCTCATAATGCTTAATTATGTACGCACTTGACACTGAACTTGTTTCACAGCTTTTATCCAAACAGTCATACCGCAGTGTTTTCGGATTCCTTGTAAGTCCATATTTTAATTTACTCTTTTTATAGGGATTCCCCCAAACAGGTGTATCCTCTTCTTCAGATGAGTCATCATTCTCCAAATTTTTCAAATCCAACTTATTTTTCTTCGATGCATCTCTCCATTCATCTGGATTAAATGGTGTCGCTATAAATTCAAAATCGCTGGAAGAATCACTTTCCCCGCCATCTGCTATCTTTTCAAGGTCATCAAGATCATTTCCGGTGGTCACTTCCGGTTTGGGCGTCAAATGGTCTGGATTTAATTTTTCATCTACTGCACCGGTACTGGAGGAAGTTGAAGGTCCCTCTAATGGGTTATCAATGACATGCTCCACATTTTCTACTCGATTTTTAGTTTCCTCTGCAGTTTTAATTGTTGCACAATTAGCTAATTGCTGGGTTGTTAATGGGTTGGATTTAACCAAAGTCTCGAAGTCCTGAACAACAAATGGAAATCTGGATTCCTGGAACTCATCTGCAATTTACACAACCAACTGATAATTAATTTATGTTAATTGGGTACTCTTTTAATTATTAAGTTAATTAATAATTATACTTAGTTGACTTACGATGTTTTATAAATGTTCGAAACTGGCCGGTCCATCCATTAGTCTGGTCGTCCTCGGTACCTTTTGAACCCGAAGTACTCCCATTTAAAATTTTACTTTTAACCTCACCAAATTTCTCCACTAACTGTCCAATTTGACAATAAATCTCTGTACAATGTCTACTTAAAGTGTAGCAGGAATCACACATTTTAATTATATTTAACGACTCATCTTTCAAAGTATTTAAGAGATAACTGCCGGGAGGTATCTCAAATACAATTTGGAGGAGGAACAGTGCATCTATATTGTTTACTCTACTGATATTGGTGGTGGTGGAAGAAGAGATAACTGATCGACAAATTAAACAGGTTGAATAATCCATTTTCGAAAATTTGAACAATTAATTAGTTAATTTCTAATAAAAAAAAATTACGCTGTTTTGATCGATCGCAAGTTTTTCACGCGAGCATGTTTCCTATCAGCTGATCAGCTGTCTTGTCTTTTGGTCTGCATGCGTTTAGCAGAGCAAAGCTGCTATTTGACATAAACATTGCAGTGCACATTATTGGCTGCTTTAATGAATTTTTCACCAACAAAAAAATAACTAACTGTTTTAATCAAATAATTAGTTAAAGTGTATCATTAACTGATAATTAGTTAACTGGGATTGATAGTGCAACTGACAGTATTTCCAAAGGAAGGATTGATCATGGAAGCGGCGGCACTGGAGAAAAAAGTAGCTTCGCTGGAACAACGGCTTGTTTTGATGGAGAGATTTGTGGAAATGCGTTTCAGTAAGCTAATTAGTATCTTTAATTGACGTCTTAATTATAACAGTTAATTGTGGGTAATTTTTTAGTAAATTAATTATTGATTTGTTTTTGATTTTTTTTAGGTGAAACATTCCAAGATTTTTCGACAAGAAACTTATCTTCCTCTGATAATCAATTATTATCAGCTGATAAGGTGTTGAATGGAAGGCCAACAACCCGTTCATCAAATTCAGGGAAAAGGAAGGTACCTTCAGCTGCTGAGGGCAAGGATATCCCCATCGCTTCATCATCATCCTCAACCTCCAGTACTGGAATGCGAGAATTGAGAATCCGAGTGATCCGAATAAATGATCAAAATCCAGAGGGTGGAGGAGGGGACCACCAAGAGGAGATTTTGGAGGAGACACAGCACACTGAATCCCAACCTCGTGTTGTGAAAATTTCGAGGGAAGATGAGGATGATGAGGTGGATTTTGAGGAGGGGATCGGAGGAGACCTAGAGAATGACGACTACTTTATGTTGGATTTGGGTGCTGGTGGAGGAGGGAATGAGGTGGATGTGGATGACCTTGACCTGTCAGCAGAAGATGCCGAAGCAGGAGACTCAGATGACAAGGATTGGAGTGAACATGAATCATCGCCTCCAAAAAAGAAGCGAAGATCCAGAACTCGACGACCTTCATCCAGTCAGGGGATTCCCCCCGGGGGTATAATTCTGGTAAATGAGAAATCCCAGCTGGAATGCCCGAAATGCAATTCTCATTGGAAAACGGAAGAAAATTACAATAAGCATTTGGTGAACTGTACGAAGGAGAGGAAATTTAAATGCGGATTTGACAACTGTGAAAAAGGATTTTTTACGAAGAAGAGTCTGAGGAACCATGAGAAGTTACATGAGCCTGAGAAGTGGGAGAAGATGTGTCGGGTTGGGGGCGGATGTACAGTGAAAATGGTGCATTTGGGACATTTGCTGGAACATGAGAGGATTTGCATTAGGAGGGTATTGGGAAAGGGGGGCAGGGTGGATGAGGCGGTGCTGGAGGATGTCAAGAGGAGGAGTCAGAATTTTGAGGTGACTTTGAAGAAGAAAGTGGTGACGCCAAAGCCAAGGAAAAGAGGTGAGGTGGACACGGAATTGAAGAGGTGTCGGTATTGTGAGGAGGAGGTGGATAAGAAGGAGTATCTGAAGCACTTGGATAAGCATAGGAATTGGAAGTGTGGAATTTGTACAAATGGAGGAGATGGGGGAGGGGATGAGGAGGGGACCCAGGGGTTCATGGCGAAGAGAAGTTTGGTGAGGCATTTGATTAGGACGCATGGGTTATCTAAGAAGAAGGCTGATGAGAAGGTGGAAGTGGGGGAGGGAGAGGAAATGGGGGGGACTGGGGATGGTGAGGAGGGGGGAGGCGATGATGATGAGATTTTTGAGGAGGATGAGGTAGATGAGGAGGGTGAAGAGGTGGATGATATGTCTTCAGTTTAATTTTAAGAGAAAAAAATAATTCTGTTGTAAATGAAATTTTTAATTATTTTTTAAATGTAAAAAATTAAGTGGAAAATTGATCTTTATTTTGGTGTAATTATCATAATAAACTGTTTATTAAATCGTTTTGTAAAAATTATACAAAAAAGTAGCAAATATTTTTTTTAGCAAACATGTCAAATTTAATGGCCAAATAATTTCTGATGTTCGGTTAACTCCAATCCCCAATTAAATCTTTGCCCGCATCTTCCACAAAGGACGGGTCCTCCTAAGGGCCATTTTTGGGCCAAAATTCAAAAAAATATTTTTTCGTCTAGTTTTGTAGAGC
>JAQFXM010008410.1:0-10693 GCA_034693345.1 Entomobrya multifasciata | reverse complement strand
GCATCATTATATGATAGTATTACTAATGTATTTTCCCTTAATTAACATTGTACAATATAAAAGTGCGTTTTCGTCCGTAAAATAAAAGTTTCCAAAATAAAAGAAATGGAGACTGGCTTCCATAAACCAAACAGCCATCTCTGCTAGCCTTCCGCCACTGTGGTTAATAAAATAATAAAGCCATCTCAAAGGTTGCAGCTTATTAGAAAAAGTTTTGTGCTAATGCCATGCGTAAATATTATCTTAATAACTTGGTTGACGACACATGACATTATAACTTTTAAAAATTAGAAAAGTTTCCACAATAAACTGTTGAATCCTTTAAGCCAACATCACTATTTCATAGAAGCTCGAAAGGTCCGTGACGACACGACATCAACGAGGTGTTGTTTTCATTGTCATTCATAAACAATCTACTTTTCTCAAAGAGACGCGACAAGACAAGGCTAAAAAGAGATGTGAACGTTTTATGAAGCTAAAAAGATGAAATGTGTTTTTAACTCCAACTACACTTGACTAAGGATATTAGGACTACTCAGTTTTGTTAGTGGTGAAGAAGAGAGTGTACAACAGGAAACTGCTGCCGAATTTGGCGTAAAGCCTAATGCCGCAAATTAATGGATGTTACGTGATCAACGCCAAAGGACATTCAGGAAAATATGTAATAATTTCGTGTACTAGTGTACATTTTATGGCTTTCTAGAAGCTGTACATGTAGACGACGACGACAACTACTTCACCAGAGGTAAAACCACACGTGTAAACTACATCCAAAAACGGATTACTCGACGTTTGACTTGGCTCCGCAGAAACAAAATGACAAAGCTGAATATAAAAGTAAAAAGCTAAAAATTATGTTTTCTTCTTTATACTTTTGACGGGTTTCACACATTTTCATTACAAAACTTCAACCTTCTTTGGTTACCCCGTAAAAATAAGAACGGCCAATTGACCTTATTCAATAAGACTTATATTGATTCAATGATGCTGTCACTCAAGTAAGCAGTAAAAAAGAAGAAAATTTGTATGATTTTACACACAAAATTCTAAAAAGTCTACACTGTTATTTTTACATTTTTTTCAAAGTAAACACAATTTTCGAAAGTGCAACGTAAAGCTTTCAGCTGCTGCATTGCGAACCATTCAAAAATACATTCTTCATTTTAATGACATATCTTTCAGCGCTCTTCTAGACGGCGAAAGGTTAGAAAAATCATTTTGTTTGGTTTAGTGCAAAAAAAACTACTGCACACCACAAAACCACGGCATGCATGAAATGTTGTGTGGAAAAAATGATACGTATCCAAATATTCAATACCATTAAAACTAAATCCTGATTTCTGCTTTACATACATACTTTTACCATTTACATTCATACGAAACTTGGTTTTTGGAACAGTACAACGCAATATTTTACACAGAGATGGAATCGGACATCGCTCCCTGTGGTGAGCTATTATGCTATATGTATTTGTATTTTAATCGGTTTTATTGCTGAAAATGCACCCTATGGCTCTCTTGAATGAACCACAGTATTTTGTCGTCTGGACAAGGCTTTTGAAGATTAGTATGAGATTACATACTTACTCTGTTTACAATGTTCAGTGTACCATTTCAAAAATGCTTGGATTTCAAGGATATTTGTAAAATTATTATTCAACATGGCATTTATAGACTGAACACATGTGTGTCGTAAGTATGTATTAACTATTGTCCCTGGTGAAATGTAAGGATTTTGATTTTTCTAGATACGTTTGAATACATACGTTGGGAAAATTCTCCACTACCCCAATATTAAATCGTGAGAGCATTTCCTGGAAACGGATCCGGGCATTTCCACTTCAAAGGAGAAAAAATAGCTCAAGTGGTTCGATAACATAAACCGAATGAAAATCAGTAAAATTACACAAAATGTAAAGCTGCGATACACCGATACATGTGGTCTCCCCGCTTGAAATGATATTGCTACCTTTCTTTGTGTAAAATGCACCTGGAACTAATTTGCTTGCGTGTTGCCTCATAAACCCTTTGATGTCGAAAAGGTCATTATTGTTACAGCTTAATAGTCTTTTGATACATAGACATTGGCATGAATGGAATTCATTCCAGCATGCTGGTTACATTGCTACAAATAATGTTGTTGAATTTAATGATTCCGAACTCCGAACACGTCTAATATAAAGCCTTCATTTGTATAAAACAGCTCATTTTCGTCAACACCGACAATCGACAGCTTCACCTGTGGTTAAAACAAATACTTTATAGCGGTTTTGTATACCTTTTTGTAAAATAAATGATGATCATGTAAGAAATGAGGCGATAGGTAAAAGCCTAGCGGACGACCACCTCTGATACAATACAAGCCAAAATCGCTAGTTGTGCCGTTGTGCGGTCGATTTTATGGTTTAGACATGATTATCGGCACCTCTTTCAAAACTACAGCACTCATTTGATGGGTAATAGACTGTGAAATGAGCTTTCCTCAGCTGAAATGTTGCGGAGAAAGGTATATTCCTTACTTATCACAAAGACTGGTAGGTCTTTACCACATAATACCTACCTGTCTCAACCAAATCATTTCTCGACTGCATTATCATTAGAAAGATAAATACCTAAAGATGAAATATATCTATACCCATTAAGTCGGCCACTTTCACCGGAAAAGTGCACTAGATTCTTAATATATGGTTATGCATCCGCACACGTTATTATTATGCCTTTCTTGAACGGAACTCTTTTTTTGAGCAAGAGGCCAGTGGTTGGTCCGTGAAAATATTGCAGAAAAGCAATCTCGCTCGAAACCTCACCAATGCTTGTTTGTGGCGAAAAACAGTAGTAATAACGCTTTAACAAGCATACTTTCACCAAACGTTATGCCATAAGCAAAAAAAGTTCTTTTATATTTGTTTGCATTGAAAAAAGTTGTATAGCATGTATATAATTTTATACATATTATATTACACTCGTATTCATCATCATCACTATCACATTAACGGGCTATTTCTCTTCCGAGATGAAAGTAAAAGTAGCTGTTTGCGGGGTGTATGAAAGTTTCAGAATAATAGCCATTATTACAAAGGAAGCGGTTGAATTGAGAACGGGGAGAGTAAGTAGGCATGCATGATTGTCTAAAAGGCATCATCACAAAAAAGGGATCAATTATATGTGCTGTTGTAAGAAGAAAAATGTGACTAACTGTGACAGCTTTTGTATATCAGCAACGTATAAAAGCATAGTATCAGCATTCTAATAAACAGACAAATACTAGCAACAGTTCAGTGGAAATGGCCTGATTTGATGTCATTTCTCTCTTTGTCTCGAGAGCATTCATTCACACTTTTGGGAGAGAAAATGGCGAAAAAATATTTTAACCACCAACAGACCAAGACTATACACATATTATATGTTATGTGAATATACTGACAATAAGGCTATATTTTTTTATGGTCGAAACGTATTTAGAGTGATCATGATAGCTGACAAGTGTATAAGAGAAAAAAATATCATCATAAAACACCACAAAAAATGCACACAGGACATCTTCGACTGACTAGAGAGAGGGAGAAAAGAAGCAATTCCCATTCTCACTTTCTGCCAACAAACCGATAAAAATGCTTGGGCTCCGCACGTGTTCTTGAACTATAAATTATCCACATTACTTATCAGCCTGTCATTTCACTTTTGCGTTTGGCGTTCCTTGTTGTAAAGGCTTGAAGGGAATTGAAAGTAGGGCTATCCCCTTCTCATAAGTGTCCAGAGATTGAAATATACATTACATACAGTACATACAAAAATTGTTTTAATATTATGTCCCTTTTAACAAAAAAATGTAATAATTTTCTTTCATCTTTTGGATATGGATTCACCAGAGAAATATGGTCGATAGTATATAATATTTAGAAGCTTTTAGGCATTATTCTACAAAAAAAAATCAGTTTACATTGAAAAAAATCTAAATTAGCCTTGTGCGTGCGTGTATTTTCATGTGTTTGATTTTCGATTTTTTAATATATAATTTTACAACTTCAATTGCTTAGACCAGATACTACTGAGGTTTCTTCAGAAGAAAACCACTTTGCTTTTCAAGGAAACTAGAAAGGAAGCGAGAAACTCTGAATTCAGACAGTTTCTTATTAGGAATGACCTAATTCAAGCAAAGGTGCATACCAACAAGGGGAAAACTATGTTCTCGTTTCGTGTCAGTAAGAGAAATACATACGTAGTCATAATTGGTTTCTCATATCCTTCTTTCTATTCCATTTCTCATCGCTTGAATGAAGAATCAAAATAGTGAAACTCCAATAATATATGATATGATGTATGTCTTTGTAGCAAAATGTATCCATTTTGGTTATGAATTTGAAGAAAGATAAACCGCAACTTCGTTCTTGGTGGTTTTTGGCTGCAAAGAAGATTCTCTTTTTTAAGGAAATACATGCATTCAAATATTGCTTTTGCCGACAACACACTGTCGACATAATAATATATGATCCAATACAAAATACAAATACAGACACACACCAACATATCAACAACAGCAGCAGTAAAGCTGCTACTCAAAAAAAGATCTGCAAGTTTTGGCGTTTTGCAAGGTTGTTTCCGCTGATGCCGATGTTCTTCATGTATTATATAATATAGTGGGCTGTGAAGATAAAAACGACCGCTACATGTTCGCTTCGGTCCGTCCTATGGTGATATATGGCTGACATGAAATTCTTGTTTCCGTTCTTAAACCATCATCATTCGCTATTACTATTTGTTGTTAGTTATAAATCATTGGAAGGATTTTTTTTAAAGAACAGCATATAAAAACAATGAATGGAACATAGTGAGATAAAAGTGATGATCTGTATCTTAGAAAAAAGTGTTTCTATTCTGGGCGGAAATGTTTGAGAGTTGTTTTCAGTGTTTTAAGACAAGTGGCTATTAGGATTAGCACAAGATGGATTTCGTATGCAACACATAACACATTTGTATTCTGGATTTCCTCAAAATTCGAATACTGTGAAAAAATTCATTTTGAAACGACGATATTGTTTATTAGAATTGTTAGAAGCATCTTGACGAATACCCACAAATCTATGCACTACGATATCATGTCACTTTATATTGAGTTTTTTAATTGTCAGCAAAACAGTGCATAATGCATAATGGGAAGAATATGCGCACAAGTAAATTAAATAGCTACCCTTTCCGAATTTTGAAGACACGAACGTCAAATTTTTGGGCTACGTTCACAGTGTAGAACAGTAATAAACCAAGAAATTTCGCAACTGCATAATACCCATATATCTTATCAATGAAGGTAAAAAGAGAGATTTCAATCTTTTACTTTCATTATTACCTTTTCCCGTTTTCATTCCCAAGCATCAGACCAGTCGCATTGTTGATATTTGGATTTATGGATAAACATTCTTACTTTATGGATATGTACTTTCTTACTTCTCTTTTATTTGTGCTTCCTTACCGTACCGGCGGTGAAACGGAGCTCCCAAAAATATATTTTATTGTTTCTGCATACTTTCCCCATAACCACATGCGGTCTGTCACTGAAAAATGCAAACAATGCATATTTGTTTCTGTGTCATATATGCAGTATATGCAAAGTAGTAAAATCCAAATGGTCCCCAGTGAGAAATCACATACATGCATAGGAAAAGTGTTGATTTTAATCAAGAAACAAAGAACTTGTTTGTCCTATTAACTGGTTAAAGAAAACAATTGTGCATGGTCATATTTTTACTTCCGTATATTTCTTCTAACTTTTAAATTTGACACTGACTACGTCAGTGTACTTCTATTACATATTATATTATGAGCAGAAGAAAACAACTTTCAATGTGCTTGAATAAAAGTCGCCTCAAAATTTATACCAAATGAACAACGCTTCGCTTATGACCAGTAATTGAGGAATTGGAAAAGTAAAAAATTACCTCCGCAGATGTGAGATGTGAAATAATACTTGATTTTCTTCTATTGCGGTATGTAGCGTGCAGTTAGATTGAATTCTTATATCTATCTGCATCACAAAAGAAGGAAAATAGAAATATAAACTTTTACCAGAGGCATAAAATTCTCATGTAATGACTTTCTCTCCGCAATTCAATTTTCACTCGTTGCCTTTCGAGTAATGTAGAGCATATAGTTATGTATTCTAGCCTTTCACCAGAATGCCTATAAAAACAACAATGGCAAATGTAAGTGTGTAAACTCATTTTGCTGCTTACTTTACTTCACTTTCTTACACTATACTGACGGCAGTATCGGCAATGACATGTCTCGTTTTTCTAGTCGTTAAAGCTTACTTTTCCCCAACTCCCTTCCAAACCAGGAAATTCTTTTGTCGTCATCAGCCAAGTCGTTTTGATTTTTCCAACAACACCAACACCACAACTACCATTACCACACTTCCCTTTTGCACCATATGTGCTAAATGAGGAAAGTATATGGCTTAATGCATTGATGATTGTGTGGCAATGGTGGCGTGAATTAGCCCAACCCCCACCTTCTCCTTTTTTTCTAAATGGATTACTAAAATGTGATTATACGCCTTGTTTCCCTTTGACACGCATTCAAATGAGTTGAGCAAATTACGAGATTCAAACATGCAAACAAAAAAACATGGGATCACATTCCAGCTGCCTTTCAAAAACAAAATTATGTGTCAAACAAAAAAGAAAATCGTTCAAAGATTCAAGAAATTAAACGGATATTACCAAAAATGCTGAGCTTTTACTTATTGCCGTGCTTGTAACTTCTCAAAGCTAAAAATATCAAACACGCTGTATATGCTTGCGTAGTTCATGAAAATTAGCATTGAACAAAGTTCCGCAAGTTTTATTTTTGTTGTGTATAAAAACCTTCACATTTTAACTTTTTGTTTGCCAACCATTTTTAATATATAATTTTTTTGTCGCCTGAAGTACAAATATTTTGGCTTGTTTTGAGTATAGATTGCATTGTTGCCTGTTTTTCTTTGCCTTTGTTTCTTTTTCCTGCCCCTCAAGCAAGTCAGCAACAGAAAAATATTTTTGGTAGGTCCATATCCAATTTTTCATCAAGGCGATGGCGATAATACCCTTTTGTTTTCCTTCTCCAGAAAAAAACAGTTCCCAGCTCCCCATTCCAATTTTAATTTACCAGAGGGGTAAAGTGCCAAAAAACTGGAAGTCTTATTATACCATATGTACTTTTATTGTGCATTTTTCTTTTTAACTATGCCTCACCAAGTAATACACAGGACACTCCTAAATAGTGTAGCACTTTTTCTCCTCAAGGCTTCTTGTTCCCATTATCATCATCATAAGCTTTTTAAACACTCTCCAGTGCGCCATAATCGATGAACCTTACATTTTGCGGAACATTACACCACACTTTAAAATGTAAAAGTAAGCATTATTATTAAACCAGAATTTTATGCAAAAATAATGCCCCGAACTCAAACAAGAGGCAAATATTGAACATCTTCAATATTCTTGGAACAAGTTGGGAGTAGATAAAATTCCATAATGCGTAGAATGGGTGTGTGTGGTAGAATTGCACATCAGCATGATCATCTCATCATCGTCATCATATCCAGAAATAGTTACGAATTATAAATATCTTGTAAGAAAATTGGATAACAATTTATCCGAAAACAAAACAAAGTACGCCACGTCATAGAAAAAGTCATCACATCATTTTCCCTCACACCAATAAAGGAAAATGTGAAGACAGACTTGCAATAAACTTACTAGAAAAACTTACTTTTATTACAAAAACCGTTTTCGCTTGTTTTATAGCTCTAGACTACACTTAAAATGGAACCATGAAACAAGTCTTTGTTTGTTTTACCAAATCTTCTTGACTTAAACATTGTATATTCCCGAATTCATTGCATCATCGTTACTGGATGATTTTATGATGCACGCTTGCACAAAAAATATACTATCGACACATCGACAGCAACATGCATCCTAAATATAGCTGTTCTTCAACTGTACGAAAAAAAATTATGACGAAATGAAAATTAGATTTTTTTGTGTATTCAATAGCAGGGGAAAGGCACATGGACACAGTGTAATCATTTCGTCAACTACCACGCGGAAGGAAGGTGATATCGGTGTCTTTTTAGATGTTTGAGTTCATTTTATGCGTACAATAACGTTCACAAAATACTCTGCGTATCGGTTTCTGTTCTGTTTGACATGAGATTACAATACATAAAAAGCAGCCGAGATAAGTAAGGTGAAACTTTTTTCACATGAAAGTTGTAGATCGTAAGGCAAGGCAATCTTGAAAAAAAAACACTAGTCTAGAGACTCATCAGGAGGACTAGGACAGGTTCTATAAATAAATAACCTTAATATTTTTTCGTTGTATGAAATATCTACTATGTATATAAATCTTATAATGTATTTTTTGCTGACAATTGATAGTATATGTATGTATATAATGTAGTATAACTAGAATATTTACACCTGTTAAGCTGTATGTACTAGAATTTCCTCCATTTCAGTCAGATTGTCATGCAGTACCCTAGTTTGTTGGAATACCGGGAGCAATAAGTTGGATTGAACGGTAAAACCTGCTACCAAGCCAAGCCACAGTGGAAATGGTCGTAATATAAAAACCAAATGGTGAGCGAGGGACACGTTTACGCAGTTAAATATTTTTTACAGTCATTAACGTTTAACTTGACAGAGACGGAAGGTAGGTGGTTCGAAGGTTTTCTAATCTTTACTTTACACACAAAAACATTACAGTCCATTTAGAAAATTTCTTTGTTCATTTTCATGGTTTATGGTTTAGTGGCTCCTAAGAAAGTTAAGTATTTCCTAAAGGCATTACATGGGCCATGGAACAGGTAGCACCAGGTACGCAGTTCTGAATCCTACATTTGAATTGAGCTAATTTATTTGTTCTTGAGTTGTTGGTTGTACATCAAATATACAAGGTAGCCATTGTAATGTACGCGGTTATACTTCTGCAAAACTAAAATGGAACGAACGCTTTCAGCTACGATCTACACAGAGGAAAGTCCTGTCGGCAATTCTTATTGCTTGTTTGTTTGCCAGCGGTGATTCTCATTTGCGTTTTGGCAGCATGCAAGTATAAATAACAGAGGAGAAAAACCTTTCACCTTAAATTCCATTATAAGTTACACTAATAAACACTACATAAGCATTAATATGATACTATTACGGTTCTTTTAATTTTCCAGGAATTATCAAAAAGTTACCCTTTTGTGTAATTTACGAAATTGCTCTTCAGTTCATACACACATTTTAGCATAATACCCTGTGATGTGATCTATAATGTAAATATACTTAATGATGGAACAATTTTCAGGGAAAATGCACTTCATTCTAGAAACTAATCACACACAATTATTTCACGAGATGTTTTATGGGAAAGAAGCTAGATGAATTTAAATGTGCTTCAATTCCCAAGATTCATTAGCAGCAATAATGATTACATGGAGGTAATAATGAATGTTGTACATCGTTCCTCTGTGACTACTAACTAGTTCACCTTCCTCCCAAAAAAACGGTCCAGTTTAACCTGACGAAGAACAATAAATTCTCGTGCTGGTTGGTGGTGTTGCATTTTACTGACTCATGCTATGTCTCAAGTCCCGGACACGGCGAACCAATCCATTATTTGTCTCAATTAGGCTATCTCTATTCTCTCTTATTTCCAATTTTTCATGTTTTTGGAGTACCCCACCATCCATACGTTTCGGTCCATTTGAAATGGACAGGTTAATTTTTGGGTGGATGCGAATGGTCTCTAGTACTATATTAGGCAAATACATTTTGTACCAATGCAATAATTTTCGGAGATATATGTGGACAATTACTGTAATATTCATTCATAAATATAAATAAAGATGAGCATGGTGGTGGCAATATGGTGGGCTAGCTTATGGCTTTCTTCTTGTTCGTGATGTGAAATCGTCAATTCCATAATGTAGAGTTTTATGCATTTGCAATTTATTTTTCATGTATGTAATATCCTACTGGAATAATAAGAATGTATAAAAGTAGAAAATATTGCATGAAAATTATTAAACCATGATGCATTACCATATTCGTGATTATGAGATGTTCCAGAGCTACCTGTAAAGTAAAGTTGGGTGGTGGGTAGGCGGATTTTTGGAGTTGGAACAAGGTACATTTAGGCAGCACATTGGTCAAGTCAAGTCGAACACAACAACAAGACAGTTAAATTGGACCCGAGAATCCATTTCGTTAATGGGAAAACGAAATACATGGGCACAAAAAATTCTGCTGTGCGTCGTCTTTTATGCTTCCGTCCGTCCGTGTGATGTGTGTGTATATGTACCTGACTTTTACTCTTCAGTAAACTTTCTCTTTTTGGATTCATGCCATATCATGGATGTATGAGACCCTTGTGTACCTTTGTCCATTGCATATTTTGGCCAAACTAACTATGTATTTTAATTTAAGAACCATGTTTATTTCAATCGGTTTTAGTACAGTAAAATTAGTTAAAATGCTATGAATCCCAAATTTAATTGCAGATTTGTGATATGTAAATATGTATGTATAAGTGGCGTGGAGATAGTTTACATCTCCCCGTAGCCTCGTTTCTTAATTCAGATGTTAATTTCACTGGAATCTGCGAGGTAGTATGGTACTGATGAGAAATTCTATGAATACAGATTGTAAGATTAACAGTATTAAAAAGA
>JAQFXM010008409.1:0-10694 GCA_034693345.1 Entomobrya multifasciata | reverse complement strand
CACCTGTGTTTTCAACTTGGCAAGAAGAAGTACTGCTGGCTGCCATCCTAGCTTACATTTACATTTCGGCTAGTGATTTTCTTCACGTTTCACCAAATTAGAAAGAGAGTATTTTTCACCAGTTATTATTTTAGTTGAAGTGAGACCTGGCTGGAAGAAATTAATTGCAAATCAAGTTTTACAGTACTTTAGTTGGAATCACAAAGTTTGGAAACGTGTCTATTGTGCCACCTGTCATCTTCCGTCGATAGTCATAGTTGAGCATACGCAATAGTTGATCAAAAGTAATTACTAATTACTATACAGTGTAATACTACTTGCGGTTTCTGTATTTATTTCTGTATAGTTGTATTTTTATTGTTGTACTACACGCTAGTGATTGGAAAAGAGTAATAACGATAAATCCTTTGTAAACAAATTCTCATCTAGTCTGGTAATTTTTCAAGTTTAAGGTACTCCCAATTAGTCAAATGAAGTCTATGCAGTGTGGGTGTAAATAAATTTCGCTGGGAAGCTGATTTGACAGGTATATCCTTTAACCCTACCCTATCAATTATAAACTAGGAATAGTTGTGTTAAAACTGTTATTGTTGTATATTTTGTTTTATTGGATTTTTCTATTTGTTTTCAGCTTTTGATTGTTGTAACAATGGGGATAAATTGTAGCAGTTTGGAAGACATTGAGTCGAATGAGTACCTGGAACGGTTTTGTGGACCCGAAGCAATTTCCCGTAATGATCCCTTTTGGAACAATTTCTTTTCTCATTCCCTGCCACCAGTATTTACCAAGTAAGTCGACCTTCAATTTAACAAGTACTCAACGTTGAACGTGTTATAAACTTTGTCACTGAAGTAATTGTAATTGTTTTTTTGAATATCAACAGAGATGAGTGTGTCATGCTTGATGGACACACAGAAAATCTTCGTACTCAGTTCATTCAAAATAACGGATCAACCAAGAATTTGTCAGCTTTAATTCAGGTTTTTTCATCTAGAGCCAGCGAACTTACTTCATCCGTCCAGACTGGCGAGTAAGTGTTTCTGGATTAAAAGGTTACTATTACAACAAGAAAGATTATGGAAGATTGATGATAATAATAATTTTATAATTAACAGCTCGATCTTCATATGGCAAGCATATAACGCTTTGTCCATTATCAAGCACTTGTGCAGATATTTGGTTGAGTCTGTGTCAGATGAACAGTTCCCGATCCACTTCAAAATTTCTATGCCAAGTAAGAGTACTTACAATTAGTAAATGATGTGACCATAAGTATTTGAAGTTGATCTCCGTGACACAATATATATCTTTTTATATTTTTGTTTAGCAAATGGAGCTGTAAATGGTGGGGACATTGCTGTTGATGATTCTGATTCACTGGAGATACTTATTGAGACCTTGGTTAGAATAGTAACTGAAATTCCGGTGAAAAGTCTTACATATGTCTTACATCTTGAGGCTGTTAACACCATAATTACCGTGTTATCTGGTCAAATGTTTTGGCCTGTGCCGGCGATGAGGCTTGCTCCTTTCAGAGTAATGATGAAGAGTACCCCCACATCCGTTGCACCGCTGTTTACGAAAGCATTGATTCAAAATTATATTGATCAAGTTGAACCTCCAAATCCGTTATTTCAACGGGATGATTCTGGAAGCATTGTTATTGGCATGGCTAGTAAGTTTTTCTTCTGAAATTAAATTCATTTAATTCCACTGTACTGTTTTTTATATGTTATGTCTCATTATTTTATTCTATAGGTGGAATATGGAATATGCTCCGTAAAGGTGTTGGGTTAGGTGCCGAGTCAGATTCTTCGTCTCAAGATTACAAACAAAATACATTAGCCAATCAGTCTCTCAACTTACTGCTTGTGCTGATAAACCATTGTACAAGTTCGGGGGAAGATACTGTTAATATTTTTCAGGAATCTCTAATTACTTTTGGAAACGAAGCATGTAAGCTTTATAAAGTTCATTGAAATGCTTTCTTTGTACTAGATTTAGATTTAGCTTTAATGGACATTATTGTATTATATGTAGCAATTACCAAAGAGAATAGCGCACCAGTTGAAGAGCTGCCACTTTTTAAACTGAACTATTCAAGACTGTACGAAGTCATCTGCACAAAAATTGATCAAGATGAAACTACTTTGTTGCTTTACATACTAGTCCACAGTAACAGCGCATTTAAATCTTATATTATGGCTCGCTCTGACATTGAATTTTTGGTAAGATTATATGATGACTCCCTAATGTTTCAATAGACAAATTGATTACTTGTAACATATAAAAAATTGTTTGGTATTTTGACAGGTGCTTCCGATGCTAAAAACATTATACAATGCACCAACCAGTGCATCTCATCACATCTACATGAGTCTGATCATTATGCTTATTTTAAGTGAAGACGAACTATTTAATCACCAAGTGCATGATATTGTAAGTTATCTATTTTAGTGTAGGGGGTTTCACATAGCAAAGTGTATATAAAGTAATGTTTTAAAATGATTCCTTTGTTGCCCCTCTAGTTGCTGAAAAACATCACATGGTATACTGAACGGGCTCTTAGTGAAATTTCTTTAGGAGGAATTATAATTCTTGTCATTATCCGTACAATTCAGTATAATATTTTGAAAATGCGTGATAAGTATTTGCACACCAACTGCTTAGCTGCTCTGGCCAACATGTCATCAAAATTCAGATCTTTGCATCCGTACGTGTCCCAGAGACTGATCAGTCTGTTTGAAACTCTAGCCAAGCGTCATATTAAATTGTTGAAAAAACTTGAAGAGTCAGCAACTGGAAATAGTCATTCTGAGTCAGAACAAACAAGCGAAACGGTAAAGAAATTTTACAGATCTGAAACGCTTTAGAACGATATGATTTTGATTTTTTAAATTTATTTCTGGAGTTGCAGGTTCAGGACATTAATGTTCTTGAGGAAGTCATTCGAATGGTTTTGGAAATCCTTAATTCAGTTTTAAGTCATCAACTTGCACACAACAAGCATCTGATTTACACACTGCTTTATAAAAAGCACGTGTTCGATGCATTTAGAAGTTATGATGCCACTCAAGATCTTGTCTACAACCTGGATAAGGTTAGACAATTTCCTTTGAAAGTGTATTGGCTCTGTTACGAATTGATTGAAAAACTCGTATTTTCATATTTCATACAGGTTATAAGCTACTTCACCAAACGGCTTGGAGATGAGCACAAAAACTTGAGTGTTACTGAAGTCATGGACCGGATTCAAGATGGTGTTCGTCACTGGTCTCCGGAACTTTTACGGGTAAATTTCATTTAAGCTTAAATCAGCTTCAGAGTTACAACAGTACAGAAGAATATATATTCATTTACTATGACCAATTGTTGCAGAAATTTCCCGATCTCAAGTTCCGGTACGTGGAAGAAGACCAGCCGGAAGAATTTTTTATTCCATACATTTGGTCACTGCTGTACAAACGATCTGGGTTATACTGGTCACCGGTGAATATGAACATTTTCGGGGCTGAGAACGAGTATATGGTGTGAAAATAGTAGAGGATTTGTAAGACATATAGGAATTTAGAGTAAGTTTAGTATTGTGTGGCTGGTGTGTAATACTATGCATGATAAGATTTAATATATTATATTCAGAGAAAGGTTGTGGCGCTGTACTTACCAAAGTGAAAATACGGTTACTATTTATGATATGATATGATATCTTATATGCAAAATATAAGTATGCGTTGATGTTTTGCATTGGTCTTTGAAAAGGTACTTCGATTCAAAGAATCTTTTATTTTTCATATGAAAAAGCCTTACTTCCATATAATGACTTCATCACCCAGATGAAATGTGTTTCATTTTGTTTTAAGCTTACTTAAGGCGCGAACGTAATTTATTTATTTATTTGTAATATAAGTAATATTTATAAATTAAAGACAATTAGTACTAAGTCTGTATTTATATAAATTAATATTACTTTCTACGAAGATTTTCATCAATTTGTACAGCGCGGCGAATTGTGTGCCGTGCGTTCGTAAATTCTTGTTTTCATACACCTGGACGAATAAATAATAAAAATCGTGTATTCAACAAACACGGCGAGCTTTTATCGGCGTACTTGCGTACGGTTCATAGTGTTTTCTATTTTACTGCGACATTAAACTGCGAAGGTAAGTGAAAATTAATAAGAAACAAATATATTTTTAAAACAACAACAGCGAGAAATACAAATATTCTAACATCTTAACATAGTTACCGATAGCGATTCGATAAAATAGCGACAATATTTTTTAAAAGAAACTAAATGACATCTCGCAAATTTTAGAACTGAAAATATAACGTGAATGACATGTAGAGAATATAGAATATAATATGTTGCAAACATAAATGCATTTCATGCCTAAAAGAATGACGTTCATAGTACACCTTACCATAAATCCTAACTTAAGAGATATATGCAAATGCAACGAGCATTCTCAATCCTCTGTACATACAAATATGTTCATCAGTAAAGCTCCATAGTTTAAAGGTAGTTTAATTGGTAACGCAATAGAAACTATAATTTTACATACAACTAATTATCTACCGGTTTACCTACAACAAAAACATAAGATATACAGTACTTAACCACCACTACCTTCCATTAAAATTAAACCCGAAAATTAAATACTCTAACTAGATTTAAAATTTATGCACAGGGAAGACTGGTTTTGTTAACAGGTATGTTAATAGGGATTAGAAAACTCCATGAATTCTCACCGACCGAAGCTTCCTAAAACTTTTCAAGTAGTAAATTTAATCGTATATGAATTATTCCTTTTCTTTTGCCACATGGAATATATCTTTAACTCCCTTAGTGTTTATCTGTTATACTATTTGATTTCTTTTTTGATTTACAAAGATGTTACACATTTCATCAAATATTCATTTAACATTTAATATAACAGGAATAATAATTATAAACGTGCATGCGTGAAGATACACAATAATATCTTTTGAAAAGTGATAAATAATCTGTTTTCACATATAGCTATATGTCCAATCCTTTGGTTGACTGAAAGTGTGATCGTATTATTGTATCTCTACTTTCTATTTATCTCTGCTTCGTAGAGACTTAATTGACGTAGTCACCTTTACTTACATTCATATTATTATAGGAATAGTTTTTTTGTTTACCAAAATGCGTAAGTGTACATATAAATCTATCAATTATTAATCTAGGCTTATTTTGTATCATAGATAATATATCATAGTTTGCACCGAGAAAATATTACGAGTGATTAAACAGCAAAAGGTTTGATTGCTCCCTTTTTACCATCTGATAAATGGTATGCTAAGCAGCTTGCTCTTCATAATAATCAAGTTTACGTTTCCGACCTGCTTAAATGTACAAAGTAGTTTATAGTATGTATGTATGTAGTAGTGTTTGATTAATTATCGTATATTCGCAAAGTAAATTTCGGGTTATCGATGCACCATAAAGTGAATGGCCCACTAATATATAATAGATTTCAGTGTTTCTTTCTATCTATAAATCAGTTTTTATTTGTTTAGTCCTCGTACGAAAAAAATGCACTTATCGGTATGCATTTTTAATATAAGCTAAAATACAATGCGAATTTGTTTTCTTTCTTTCATTTCATACAAAACGAAGATGCAATAGGAAAACCGTAGGAGTTGTACAATAGAGTGCAGTGTACATTAAATTTGTTTCAGTAATCAGATTAAACATATAATAACAATAGTAAGTGTAAACATAATTAAGCTAATTCATACAAATATAACACCATTTTACAGTCTAAACTTACACAACACGGTATGTTTTTAAATGAATATTCATCATTGCTTTTTTAGAAGATCTATCGTTGTAGCAGCACTTAAAAACAAAACCATAGTTTTGTTACTAACGAGATTAGTTTTAAAGATAATCTAGGATTCACGCTCAAAACAACCAGAATGTTTGAAAGGAAACCATAGTTTTGCGTAAGGGACACTGCACTCAGTTTCTGATTGATACGAATAAAAAATTCACAAACTTCGAACCTCATCATCACAGTACGTGTGCAGCCAGTGGACATGATTTATACTTTTTTTCGAGACAAAGCACCATACGTGAGCCCAACTTTGTTCAGCTTAAATTTTATATTATATTTTATAATATGTGTAAAGGTAATATTCGCTTTGAGTTGCCAAATTATATCAAATTTAGTTCAAAGAATCACACAACACCGACAGTAACGTTGTCTGGAGCCTCCAACTGGAGGTGGCGGTGTCATTGGAGCAAAATAAGCGTGAACGCTTATGTTTGGTAAATGATTCTAGAACGCATCAAATTAGAATTTATTTAGACTTGATATAAGAAACAGATATATGGACCATCAAAAGCAATACTAATATCACGTACTCGAAGTCGACGTATCCCAGCACGTGTTATAAGCTGACAATCATATAATTCTATTCTTTGAAGGTTGTGACACGAAACTAAATGCTCCAAAGAGGCGTCTGTAATCAGGGGACAATTATCTAATTCCAGTACCGTCAAATGTTCAGCTGCACATGGAGCCATTCCTAGTTGTCGGATTCCATCGTCAGTTATCAGCTCACAATGTGATAATGTCTAGACACAAAACCAGTTTTATTATGAAGTCAATTAACTGAAAGAGCAGGGAAATATAACGTATTTACAAATCTTACAAGTTGCTCCAGACGAGGGCAACCAGCTGCTAAATATGTCAGAGTGTTATCGGTTATAAGTACGCAATCCTCCAAGTCCATTTTTTCCAAATAGTGACAATTCTTTTGAAAGCATAAACAAAAACAGTCATCCAGTAAATAATAATATTAATCATATAATCATACTTATAAAATGGTTTCTTTAAAAATATATCGTTTTAAACAGTTAATTTACCCTCGCTAGTGCCTGAAAGCCATTATCTGTAAACTGTGAACAACCAGCAGCCTCAAAAGTTGTCAATTTATGACAATACTGAGCTAATGCTAAAAGCGTTGCGTCAGTAAGATTTGGACATCCTGATATACACAGATAGTGAATGTTTAAACAGTTTTGTGCTAATCTTTGAATCGCCTCATCTGTTAGAGCCTGAAAACACGCAAAAAATACATTTTATCGTGTAATGAGTACTGATCATAGTCTGTTTTGTAAAACAGTCAAAGTTTGTTGTATCACTTACAGCAGCGGAATGGAAGTTAACTACCTCTAAAAGAGGACATTGAATTGCCAAATGAATCACAGACTCATTATCAATGAACATTCGACCTTTAGCAATAAATTGTCGTAACTTGGGACAGCCTCTTGCCAGCAGACCAATTCCTGATACAAAATACAATTAATGCGTTTAAAAAATTCAATTCTATTTCAAACAGATAATTTGGCAATGCACAAAATCTTACCTTTTTCGCTGATATTGTCACACCATGAAATATTGATATGAGTAAGATTTGGACAACCTTCCGAGAGAGCCTTCAAAGACTCATCAGTGACATTTGAGCAAGATACCAAGTCAAGCCGTTGAAGTTTGCGTCCATTTCTACTGAGACTTATGCATGTTCTGATATTTATAAAAACAAGTGTTACATATTTTCAGTCCAAATAAATATTGCCCTTGACATTTAAAACATAACACATTATGTTTTTGCTTACGCGTCCGTTATCTGTTTACACTCTTCTAAATTCAGAAATTCGATGTTAGGACATTGTTCGGAAAATGTTTTCATAGCATTATCCCCGACAGACTGGCATCCTCGCAAGCTGAGTTTCTTCAGGAATCCACCGGATCGCCGTGCAATGTTTTCTACCACGGCACCCTGAAACGTTACCAAACTTTAAGTTAGACCATTCCAACAAGTAGAGTTAGCAACACGTTATCATAGTAGCTAATCCATTTTACCTCTATATCTGTTTGGAAATTGAAAAGGTCTATCTTCTGCCAATTGCTTCCATCTAAAGCCAGGAGATTCCATGATTTGGAAACTTGAGCACACCGGCATAGTGCTAGCACATCCAAGTACGAAAATATCCGAAGAAGTAGCTCTTTTGGAAGTTTTTGATTGATTAACGCCTCCTCCTCCATGCAGACTCGCGTTTTCTAATTTAGAGAAAAAATATATAAAACAAACAAAGAATAAGAAACAGACATCCTCATGATTTGAGTGAAAAGAGATTACACAAGTCTCACTCACCGGCACATTAAATTGTGAATGTTTCATTAGTCTCGTGTAATGGAACTGTAAAAAGTCATACAGTCCGACCACAAAAGTTCAAAGAATGTTACAAGTTGAACGATGGAATGATATACGCTTGTAGTGCCACCCACTAGAAGGAGAAATAGAAATACAAACATGAATGTAGAGAAAGTTTCAGGCTAACTACAATACAAAGGTGTGTTGTTTCAACAGTCATCATAATAACCGTACTGCATTCAATAATGATGTTTGATAAATTTGAAAGAGGCTCATACAGCCATGCACTAAGCAACAAACTGAGGATAGTGAGGATACGGATACGAGGACCGGAAGTACACAAATAGAAAAAGCTTTTATTTGTCAAAATTTACAGGTGTTAGTGTAAATGCACAATAACTTACTATTTAACTTCAAATCAGAGCAAGCAAAATTAGTATTCATTGCCAGAACATTACTTCCTCTTTCAAGTGGAGAAAGATCATGACATGAATGATAAGTAAAAGATTATGGACTGTCGCGTGAAGTGAAATTAAATGTAAAAGTTTGGATTATTTTTTACTGGTATTTTTGCTACTACTAATTTCTACCAACTCATTCTAATAACTTCTAATATATTACTGCCACACAAACATACAAATTCAAAGCGCTTCGCTTACCGTTGCAAATATAGGCATCCAATTAAATATTCCCAACAAATGTGTCGACAAATAGTTTGCTACTTATAATCACTATAACAACTTCCTTTCACAGTTAATTCTTTAAAAAAAACTATATATATATTTTCAACAAACGATTGTCACAATTAGCGTTCTTGTAGTTTCTCTCACAATTCTTCTTTGTGATGAAATTAACTTGTCTAGTCGCATTACCCCATAACAAATGTAACTGCTCTCATAGTAACGCATACTGAAAGTCTTTGTTTCTCCCACACCTTTCCAATCAACAAAATATAAAATACAACTAATTTCCCAAAAAACTTTAGACGACAACTTCAAGTTTCACAATCATCAACATTTATAACTGTACTTCTTCGTCTTACACAACACGTAGAGTTCATTCTAACCAAAAAAGCTCTCGATACTTCCCCCAATATATTTTGCGAAAAAAAGCAAAAGCACTTAATATTCCCCTTTTTTATGACGACAACGACGACGATGTTTAGTCACTGGAAAAAACTGTGTTTTGAAACACAAGACAAAGAAACCTTACATCATCCCCATCATGATGTCATATATTTATCTCAGTCTCTCTTTTCTTCTTTCAACCACGCAATTAATATTACTCCAGGAGGAGGACAAACATGTATCCCCATTTGATCATCATCATGGTAACATCACAACAAGCAATAAAACTACACCAACAACGGTAACAATAATAAAAAAATCAAAGCTTTTGTCAAATCACTTTTTTTTCTCAACAACATGATGATGCACCCAAGAGAACAGCCAGAAGAGAGAGAGAGAGCAACAAAAAAATCCTTTCTTCTTATTTAAGTTTATACAACACAAACATGGCAATATATTGGCAATGCGATGCATAAGAGAAAAAGTAATATATTATATAGCATCGTCATATCAACAAGAAAAAGAGGAGATAGAAGGATTTTACAAAAGAGTATGAGAAGCGAGCGAGCTTTTGCTACGAGCTCTCAAAAGTTAGAACAAAAACATTTTTGTTTTGACCATAGCTGGCAGGGTCACCGGTGACCATGACACCGGGAGTCTACCTGAGCATCCGAAATGACATAAATTAGCATAAAAACTAACTCTTACTACAAAATAAATCAAATAATTCCTTCAGCAGCTCTTTTACGAAATAGTTACTTGAAAAAAACTTTAACATAATAACATCAGATTTTTTATATAAGCAAACTTAAATACGGGTATGGATTTTATTACTGCATATCCTACTATAGCAAGAGTAGATTACGACAAACTTTAGTTTATCTCAAATTTCCTAAACGTTTTCGAGATATAGCCCCAAACATAAGTCCAACTTGTGTCAACTTGACACAAGTTTGGAATTTTTTATAAAATCAAACTTAAATTTGGGTATGTATTTTATTGATGCATAATTTACTACAGCAAGAGTAGGATAAGGCAAAAATTATTTTATCTCAGATTTCTTAAACGTTTTCGAGGTATAGCCCCAAACATAAGTCCACCTTGCGTCAACTTGACACAAGTTTGACATTTTTTATAAAATCAGACTTCAATACGGGTATGGATTTTATTACTGCATATCCTACTACAACAAGAGTAGATTACGAAAAAGTTTAGTTTATCTCAAATTTCCTAAACGTTTTCAAGATATAGCCCCAAACATAAGTCCACCTTGAGTCAACTTGACACAAGTTTGGAATTTTTTATAAAATCAGACTTCAATACGGGTATCGATTTTACTGCTGCATATCCTACTATAGTAAGAGTAGATTACGAAAAAGTTTAGTTTATCTCAAATTTCCTAAACGTTTTCAAGATATAGCCCCAAACATAAGTCC
>JAQFXM010008408.1:0-10696 GCA_034693345.1 Entomobrya multifasciata | reverse complement strand
TAATATAAACGATGAGACAATAAATACTAAATATGCCGAAATTAAACGCTTTAATTTGATTTTAATTAGTGTGTAATGTATGTATGTGGTCTTTGTTCTTTGTTTATCATTAAACTAGCAAAGCCAGCTGTACACAAATGATACCCGTTAGTGTACGTAGTACACTATAAAATCCTAGTAGATATGGCAGTGATCTTTAAAATAAAATCTCTTTAACAGTTGTTCAAAAGTTCAGCTTCATACTTCACCTCTTCGTTCCAATTTCCAGCACGCTGAATATAAATGTGTTTAATTGGGGTACTCTGCGAGGTAGGAAAAGGTCAGACTTAAATTCAGCATCTCAAGTTGTGAGTTCATTCTGATTTTTAGTCTTGAACTACGAAATTGAATAAATTTCAGAAATTGTTAAATAAAGACGCCACGCACAACAAACTTCCTTTGATAATTTATTTACTTCCTCGACTGGAAGCATACAAATATAACCCAAGAAAGAATTTTTAAATCTCTTAATTCAGTAACGTAGTATTTCAAATTTCAAATCTGACGTCAAATTCGGATTCTACATGTTCCAAAACCCCTTGGACATGATTTGTGTCTCAAAATTCTGAAAATTTAAATTTTCCCGCCTATTTTCAGTAACGTAGTGTTTCAAATTTCAAATCCGACGTGAATTCGGATTCTACGTGTCATACACACCCTTCGATATAATTTGAACTATGGTACGCATAAACATACCATTTGTTTTTTGGCCTTTTACGCTATGCATGTATGTTTATATGCAAAAGCGTAACGGCTAAAAAATAAATGGTATGTTTATGCGTACCATAGTTCATTTTTAGTATCGTGGCCATGGGAGATGGGAAAAAAGGGAAGGGTCCCGCATCCAGAATATTCAGTCATCAAATTGTTGCTTAACTTCTCGTCAACCAATGGCAACGAAGGATCCTACACCGACCCAGCTCGCAGATCACACCTTGAATATAGAGTGATACTCATTGTAATGAATGATAAATGTATTTCTGTGTGGCTATTCAGTCTATTCATTACTTAAAAATTCAAATCAGTGTAGGAAGCTCTTTGTGTACTTTTTTGTCTTGGCTTGTTTTAAATATGAGATGAAAAATCGTTGAGGTGTAAGTCTGAAAAAGTTGATGGTAGTATTGATGATATCAGCTATTCATCATGATCACGACTTGTAAAACGTAACCAGTAATAAAAGCTCACTAAAAAAAGTTGGATCCCCAACGAATATCAACGGTACATAGTATATAATATTTTTTATAAAGTTTCTTTTTGGTATACAATTTCTTATATAATGTATTTTTGGCATAGTATAGCAAACGTGTATTAAAGTAGTAAAATAAAACGGCATTTATAGTTGGTATTGAATTTGAACCCACTAATCTCCTATTAATACTGGCCTATTGACCGGGAATGACTGCCTCTCAAAAATCAAATCGCTGTTACTACTGCTGTACATCAAGTGCGAGTAGTGCAATTGCCTGTTTTTAGCAAGTTTTGTGTGAAATGTATTAAGAAATTTGGCTCGTTTGACTTGTTAGAGGGCCTAATATTACTAGCTACGTCACTTCTGTTTTGAAGTAGAAACGGAGATCATTTTCTTTCATTGAAACTTCAAACCTATAATCCTGATGATGATGATGATATGTATTGTATGATGGCAAGGCAAGATCAGTTTTTTAATTTATTCAATAGAAACAGAGACCCTATAGTTTTACAATGAGACTCATCATCATACTTGTTTTAAATTTAAAGTGGACAAGAATAGGAAGGATTTTTTCTCGCATTTCGTTACTTGTAAATCATCTACATATCAACATCAACAAACAAGACGCAAGCAAGGGAAAAATTCCACGTTGGTTTCTTTATTTCCCTTTTGATATTACCATGCCCTACCTTTTTGCTGTTTATTTTTTTATTGAAATGAAATGACATGTTTTAAAAATTCTAGCAAAACTTACAACGTGCGCAATAAAATGATGCTTAAATTTTCCTAATTTGTGTACATGAATATCAAGCAAGATAAAATTTTCCTGACCATTATTCCTAACATGAGTGAGCAAAGGTGTGCTAATTGCACTTTATCATGATAGATTATCAATGTATTTTAAAGGAGATGGCTAAAATGGTAAATAATATCTTGATTTTCTCGATTGTGACTGCGACTAGGTTAAAGATTAATAAGTATGTTTCTGTCTGTGTTGATGTAATGTGCCAATATGTTTGATGTACTTTTTCTTTTGCTATCCTCATGAATATTTTTTCTGTATGTTTTTCTTTCTTTTCTGTGCTATCGTCTCTGCTTAATGCATTGTTAATTGTTGTGACGAATGGAATAATTATGTGCGTATATAATATATAATGATTGCCCTTCTTTCCTTCTTCAATACAAGAATATGTATAAGAAATACTTAACACTCTCGGGAAAAATAAACACTTAAAAATCTTTGTTGCTGGCTATTTAGTATGCGTGTGTATAATGTATTTCCGGTGACGTTAAATAAAGTACGCATTTTAATGTGAAAAATAATCAATTTTACAAGGAGTGTGTAGCGTAAACTCTGAGTCACAGTAAAGTAGAATGAAAAATGAGCTGCTCAAGAAGGTACACAATAAATATGTAAAAAGCGTAAAGTGAAAATGGTCAGAAAATTAGTCTGCTTTTAGGCAAGCGTTCGTTTTTCACGGAACTAATTCTATGAAAAATGACCAGATATGTGCACTGAACTGTTCGAATGTGTACGATTCTATAACAATATAAAGTAAAGCACTAAAACTTGATGTTATCGTATGAGAAAAATATTGGTAAAAAAAATTGAATACCTGACTCAAGGCTATAGACGGCTGTTTCCTTTTTTTAACGGTTAGAAGAAGAAATCACGGATTGTTTGGTGCGCATCCGTCGTCATTCGCTGCTGCGTTAAACTGTCGTCGAGTACACATCGGCGACTAGTTTGAAATGCACAATGTGCCTTGACTTGAACAAGAGCCATCCATTTTACTTATAAGGAATGAATGTAATAATGTGGCACAAGCATGAACCAAAGCACATCATATCATATCGTCATTATCATCAACGCAGCATATGAAATGAAAAAGGAAATGATGTAGAGATACCGAATGAATGTTTAGGTGTTACTTGCGTTAGGATTGGGAGGAGGAGGGAGAGACCAAGAAGAAGATGACATGACGAGACTCACGGTAAAGTTGATAGTTTGTGTGTGTGTAGGTAGAACATAAATACAATTATCTATGCAGGTCTTCTTCTGTGTAATAAACCTGTACCCAAGAAAAAGATACAATGGTTTGAATCTCAGATGTAAAAAAAAAGGTTTCGATTCTTCGAGCAAAGGAGATTATATGAGAGTCAGGAGAGTAATAAGTGCTGCATAGATGATATGATGATGAGTAGGATAATAGCATGGGTATTAGTTAGTAAGTTTGTGTAACATTACGT
The DNA here is from genome assembly GCA_034693345.1 of Entomobrya multifasciata. Classification (NCBI taxonomy): domain Eukaryota; kingdom Metazoa; phylum Arthropoda; class Collembola; order Entomobryomorpha; family Entomobryidae; genus Entomobrya; species Entomobrya multifasciata. The sequence goes on along the minus strand of JAQFXM010008408.1, from coordinate 7,218 downwards.
ACTTGGTGAACTTGTGGTAAGAATGTATCAAAACAAGAAGAGTAATAGGTACAGGTGTGTTGCGCTGATGAGGATAAGAAATTCCTTTCTTTAAAAAGGCAACAAGTCAAGTCAGCCCTACGGATGCGGAGCGGACGGACTTGATCTCGAAGGGATTACAGTGAGATGATTCTGTCGTAGAGTGGATTTGTTACAGTAACAGTATTTGTATCTTCGCACTGAAGGAGAGCGAGTCATAGTCAAATTAAATATTAAGCCTGTAGTTATTTTGAAAGTGGTATGCAAAAGAGAGCAAACTGAATGATTTGATGATGATAAGTTGCATTGTATGCGTCTTTCTCTTTGATTCTTTGATAATAATATTTAATCATGATCATGAGATGCGAAGGATGTTTGCAGTGTTGTTGATCCGATTTGATGAAATGTTTGCTTGTGTGCAATGGCAATAGGCGACCATTTAATTTGCAGACGCAGCCGCGGTGCAGTGGCGATGAGATGGGTTTGAGGGTTGTTTCGGGGGTGGTGGTGGTGAAGACGCGAAGTATTTTACCAAAACGAACGTTTTGCGTGAAAGAAAAAGGAGGAAAGGTTTGCACAAAAACATTACAAATGATATATGAGAATCATAAACAAATCTCAAGTGAAGGGCTTTGCTAAAAGGTAAATATTTTATGCATAATTGTGAAAAAATCTCTTTGTTAAGGAACTTATGATCAGTACTTGGTCTTGGTCTTACTATAATGTGCAGCACAAAAGAACGCAATCATATATTTCAATTACGGTTCATTGTCGGTCACACTCTATCAGTATTTTTATTTTTAAGAGGGGACTTAAATGGGATTATGCTTTACTATTTGTAAAGTAAATATTTATTTCCGTACAATGAACACATTACGATTTTATTAGCAAAACATTTTTATTTGCACTAACGTATATTATTTTCTTGTGTGCGTATCCTTGAAATAAGGAAATGTTTTGATTATGATGCTAATGGTCAGAGTCAATCATTGATCGGATTCGCACATAGCTGTCCACGTGTAGAGAGAACGTGGACAGTTAACAAAAACATAATTCCACAATAGAAATTTCAATTGTATTTTTCTGACAAAAGAAGCATTTGATTGATCTGAATCAAAACCGAACCGGAGACCGAGGATATGAACATGAGAGCTTGTGAAGCAGGAATTAATTTTGATGATTTGGTGCATTTCATATTTTAAATTTATCGAAATTGTAGAAGGATCGTTGAGTTGAAAGAATCACAGCTTCATTGCGTGGTATGTATGTAGGAAATTTATTGATGGAACTCATCTTCATAAACAGCACCTAACATGGCGCTGACGATAATACATAGTATGGCATGTGCTGGAAAGATTGATTGGACAGTGTTAACTATCCATTAAACTATTGTCTTTCCTCGACTGCTTTTACAAACTTCAGTTCAAAAAGATCGCTTATCATTATATTCCAGACAAGCAAGCAACTATCATCAGCCAACCAAAGTTTGATCACGTAGGCCCAATATTTATTTGGTTAAGCATGCTTTTTATCTTTGACAGACGTTATCATCAGCATTGCCAATTGCTAATTATTTGTTTGAATGTCAGGCAAAAATTATAATTTGTCTATATTTTGCATGCAATGAGTAAATATGGGATTTTTGCAAGTGAACTGAAACAATGTACTTCTTGTTTACGCACGTACTACTTTATATGTACTTAATAAGTAGGTAGTTTTGAAGCAGAGCAAGATAATCAAATAAACAATTTGTTCAATCGCCTTGTTCCATGTTTTATAAAATATTTTATAAAAGCCCACATCATGAAACCTTAAGAGGAAAGTATCATCGCACCCGGCGTCCAGATAGCCACGAGGGGTGGAACAAACAGGAATGCTTTGTTGCCGCTGTTGTCTCGAAGTTTTTATGAAAACTTTAATGCTACCCCGACGAACGGCTCCATAAAATAATATCTTTAAAACTTGGATCGTTGGAAAGTGAAGAAATTCACTTTATTATCGCCAATAATGGAAGAATCTAAGGATTCGTATGGCGCTATTCAGAAAGCGGCTGAAGCAGAAGCCAGCCGCAGCCACAAGGAAGAAACATTGGACGATGTTGGCTTTGTAAACTCCTCTGGAGATGAAGATTCCACGGCACCTGAAGAGCTAAAGGAGTCGTCCTGGTGGACACTTCTGGGGAGCTTGAGAATGGAACCTGGTTTTCTTTTGTACATGATTGCATCTGTGATGGGAAATATTATGGCAAGTGATTTACAAATTGATAGGGCCTGTCGGGTTAACTTGGGGTATAACGATACAGTTTGTGATGGCGTAATGAGCACGTAAGTAAACGAGCAAGATGAAAAGTTCAAGCCTTTTAAGGAATTACATTAACGAATTGTACAGTAAAAAAAATTGTCTATTGTTAAAAAATTAGAAATCAAACTATAAAGAGAAGTTACAAAAACGAAGAGGAAGAAGTACAAAAGAAAATCTCTGAAATGGGCGTTTGGAGTGAATTTGTGGAAAACTTTTTCCCTATAATATTCTCCTTATTTATTGGTAACTGGACGGATGTCTATGGTGTGAAGGCACCATTTCTCCTGACAATTCTTGGAGTAGGAATTCGTTACATTGGTTTACTACTTTGTGTATATTTTGACACATGGAAAGTGCAAATTATTGCTCTATTCTCCATTCTACCGGGTTCTCTAACTGGTGGACGTATTGCAGTTAGTATGTTGGTATACAGTTATGTGGCCGTATCTAGTTCAGTTGTTGATCGTACTTTTAGAGTGGGAATATTAACTGCTGTTAGAACATTTGGAAGATCGGCAGGATCGGCTTTGGGAGGGTACTTAAAACGTGGGGGAAAGGACTACTATTTTATTTTTGGGTTGGGAGGTGGCTTAGCAATTTGCTCTTTTCTGTACATTCTCATCTTCATGCCAAATCCCAAGAAGGGAAGTAATCCAGCAGGTTTTGAAAAGGGTAAAAAGGCAGCTTTCAAGAATATATTTAACTTGCGAAATATTTTCGAAGCTGCGAAGTCGTTTTTCAAGAAGAGGCCCAATGGAATTCGAGAGCAGTTGTATTTGTTGGTCATTATACTCATATTTACAATGGCGCCTATGCAAGGTTAGAATATTCAACAGTACATAACACGCTCATTGCAATTATTAATCAGTAACTTATAATTACTAATTGTTGTTCCTTAACTCATTAATAGGTGAGGACTCTGTACTACTGCTATTCGTACGTAATGAGAAAACACTTAATTGGGATACTAGCAGATACTCTATTTACAGTACATTCAGAATGCTGATTGCTTTTGGGGGTAAGTGAGACTCTGAATCTGAATAAAGTTTGCTTTCACCTCTACCTTTAATTGTTAATTTTAAAGAATTTTAAACAACTAAACAAATTATAGGTGGAGTAGTTTCAGTGGGGCTTTTAGTAAAAATACTGAAGGTTTCCGATTGGCTTCTTGGAGTTTTATCCTGCATAAGCCAAATTGCTGGCAGTATGGTTTATGCATTTGCTACATCTCCTTTAATGATGTATATTGGTACGTTTTCTAAGAATATAATATTTAAAGAATAATTTTGTATCATTACCATTCATTGAATGTCATTTTAACATGCATTTACAAAATGTTTACAGCTCCTGTAGTTGACATCCTGAATGGAACAATGATCATTGCAGCAAGGACAATGATATCGAAAGTTGTGCCGATCCATGAAATGGGCAAAGTTAACGCGATTGTTGCTGTGATTGATTCTACCACGCCAATGTGGGGAAATCCCATGTACAATGCGATATACAGAGGGACCCTTTCTAATTTTCCGGGTGGTTTCTTCTGTGTGTCTGCAGCATTGACGTTACCACCACTTGCATTATTCTCGTAAGCAAAAAGAATAGGGAGCATTAACATATAATTAGGACAAACGAAAGTTTAACCATATTTCCTGTTTCAACAGATATTTTGGAGGAACCAACAAAGGAATTCCATACGAAGAACAAATTGCGAGGAAGCACAGGGGCAAGGACTTGCCGGATGCTTCGCCATTACCAAATAGTCCAGCGATTACTGCTGCTCCAGTTAGCTCTTAAATTTTATATTTTATCTGTTAAATGCGGTACATATTTTGTATACTTTATGATAATTGCGGGTAACTGAATTGAAATAGACTACTTACGCTCTAATCAGAAACGGCATGTCACATGTGTTCATTATAAGAAGTAATAATACCTGTGTTGTTTACTGATAAGAGTGGATCTGTTTGATAACTTTAACTGTAATTGTAAATAAAAGGCTTTTTGGTCTAATTGTTCATAATTTTTTGAATACATGCAAAAAGATACTGTTCCAACAACTGAAGCCATTACATTTTAAATCACGCATTACACAATTCAGCATTTACTAGTTTCTTTAACTTTCATTTACTACTATTTTTTATAATTTTTATAAATAATGTACAAAACAACAGTCATTTTCGAGCGAAATCACTGACGACTTGCGAATGGGTTCAACTTTGATAGCCACGATTTCCTAAAGCGAAAAAGCAAACCAGTTTTTTAAACACCAAAAATCATCAAGCACAGTTACACATTACGTACGTATTATATCATTTTGATAACTTACGGTTCTAATTCTTCCTTTACACCAGCCGCTAACTCTGGATTAGTTTTGGCTTGTTTAAGCTCCTCCAATAACGCTGATCTATATTCTAACTTTAATGGGATAGTTAGTTTAGACGCTTCTTTCATTTGCCTTTCTTTCTCTAGTGCTTCATCTACACTTAAGCCGTACCATTCCAATTCTTCCCTCTGAAAAATAAAATTCACAAATTATTATTAGCCTAAACTTCATTTTAATTAACTTTTCTAAACTTTGAACTATAAAAACTATACCGGAATAAAGTATTCTGTATATTTCTCATATAACTCTTCTTGTCGCGCAGGATTATTATGACAAAAATCCTTATCCATTAGAGCCAGCATTATTTTCCTTTTCAGCTTCAGTGCAAGTAGAGATTTGAGATCGTACGCAGGTGTCTGTAAAATCATAAAACACGCAAAATATTTAGTAAACTACTAATTAGATTTATCATCAGTCAACACAATATCCAATCATATTACCGTTAAAAGATAATTATCCAAACCGTGATGTCGGTCAATCAATCTTAACGCCCTCTCTGTAACCACCACTGACAAGTAAGTGTCCAAGATTTCGCTGTAAACAATGCTTTTTCGCAGAGTTGGGGACCAATACTTTGGAACAGGACTCCTCCACATGCCCTTTTTAATAGAACCTTGAATTATGCCCTCACCGCCCCAAATCCCTGAATGCATTTCAATGGGATAGTTGACATGTATGGGACAATTCTGGATTGGTTTCCTGAAATAAACAATTAAAACATCGTAAATTACTACAAATTTGTACTACACAAATGAATCATAATTAGTAATCAATCATATAACAGCAGCTTACACATAACCAGTCACCGGGTCCCTTTCCCACTTTCCTTCTCTCGCCTTCCAATGAACCGGCGTCTCCTTTTCTTCACTGTCCATCCATTCCGTATAAAACTTTTGGTACGCCAGCGGAAGTTTCCCAACCTTCGCCCTATCCCATGGATTCCTAAATGTTTGAAATCGACTAGGATGGAGTAATTTCCGGATAGTTGGATGCACAGTGTACGACATTATGAACTTTTAAAAATTCCACTCACTAGACTCACAATCACAAATAAAAATGTTGAAAACTACTAACAATCACTTGGATAAACTTCTCTCTTCACATGTCACGAAAAAAGTTAACTGTTTACATTTAAGTCTAAAAAGAGGTAACAAAATGGAGAAAACAATTAAACAATGATTTAAGATGTTTGCTGTTTTTACATTCACAAACACAAAGTTGAGTTCTCACATTTTAATGCATGTGCTTTGCATACGAAAAGTTTACTTTTACATCTGCTTTTAACTTTATTTTGCTTATCAGCAAAAACATTTCAAACGCGCCAATATTATGGGGCAACGTACAAAAGTATATACTCGTATGTCTCCGTCCACCGTTACTGTCATTGTTTCATTTTCATTCATAAATCTTATGTACAAATGGTTTTACTTGATTTTTCTTTTCAATTCCGATCGAACACAATAAAAATGTTTATTTTGAGGACATGTGAATACATTTGAACTTTTTGACAATTAATCTAAATTTTAATGAATAAGCGTGTAATTTATATACTATGACGCACAAGTGTTTACATGTAACCGATAAGTATTCCATTAGCATAGACAACACGGAGTAAGGGGTGACCAATCTGTGTTATGATCTAAATTATTAAGTAACCGAAAAAAAAACATAATGACGTGGAAATATGCAATAAGGGATTTTTCAGTTCCTCATCGTCATCGTTCAGTTGAGGTTATATTTAATTGTAGTAGATAAATGTTATAGGCTACATTCATTTTTAAAACGTGTATCTTAAAAAGCATTGTACTTTTAAAAGTTTTAATTCAAAACTTGTCATCAGAAAAAGTATCAACAAATTAATTATAAACTTGCTGGGACTATGGTACTCTCTGCTTTACGAAGTAATCCATTTATATTTTAAAATGATAAAACTGATTACAACTTGAACAGAGTTATATTCGACTGCAATAACGTTGTTTTTCTGGTCAACAGCAGCAGTAATCAAATTATCAGTACAAATACACATTTTATAAGGGTTATTCTAAAGTTCATGTGACTTCGCTGTAAAAACTCTATGCGATGCATAGTAGATTGCATATCAACTAGCAAACATGATACGCAAACAAAGCAAAATCTACAAAAAATAGCAAACTGTCAACTAGTATAGCCTCTTCACTTGGGATTATGACAAGAAAAAATGACAAAGCATCATAAATATGATCTGCCTTATTTATACCGCAACATTTCCCAACGATCAGTAAGAAAAATAGCAATATGTACACAAAGCAATCAAACAAATTTACAAAAAGCAAACAAACGATTCACCGTATTGCATTGCATTATGTTTTCTTTAATTCCCATAAAATTTACACACAAACAACGTTTCTATAAAAAATAAATTCTTCGGGTGTCACCGTCTCCTATTTTGACAAATTAGCAAGCTAATGTTTATCATTGTACATCATTGAAATATTGCCGTTTTCAAAAAATAAAGTATCTACAAAGCAAACAAATAC
>JAQFXM010008407.1:0-10697 GCA_034693345.1 Entomobrya multifasciata | reverse complement strand
CGAAGTAGATCCAGATCGAAAGACAGAAAGATGTCTAAGGATAGAAAGAGGAGTTCAGAGAGGAAAAAGAGGTCAAAATCCAGGGAGAGAAAGGATAAGGATTTGGAGAAGAAGAGGGACTCTTCAAAGTGAGTAAATGGATATTCATGTACAGTTAAACTTTTTGTTCTAATACGTAAATTGCATTACTGAATCTTTTTTGTTTCTGCTGCAGAGATAAAAAATCAAAACATTCCTCAGATGAGAAAAAGAAGAGTAAGCGTTCGAGATCCAGAAGCCGGAGTAAGGATAAGCATAAGAGGAAAAGGTCCTCCAGGAGTAGAAGTCGTGATAGGAAAGATAAGGACAGGAGGAAGCATAAAGATAAAGGTCAGTTGATATTGATGGACCTTACGACCTTATTCATTCAGTGATAAAAATGATGAGTGAGTTTGTTGAAATTCAAGTGAAATTCTTTTGTCTAGATGATTCTCATCATCACCACCATCGCAAAGACAGGAAGGAGAAGGAAGATAAGCGGAAACAGCCGTCAGATTCTCACCCAGATTCCGAGATTCCTATTCCGATCTCGCCTCGAGGCATACAAAAGGAGGAGTCCTGGGAAGAACCTAGTCCTCCTGTGACTATGTCATCCCCAAAAAACGGACGTCATGTGTCTCCGATGAGCCAGGAGGATCTTTCCTCAACATAAATTATAAATTACCGGTAACCGATTCTAGACATCAGGTAAGTTGGTTCAAGATCACTTGCTATCTTAATATGTACAAATTATACTCGTTATTTGGGCAAAGAGGTACGTTTATATGCCCCAAACGAAATTACCCCTCAGACTATCTCATGAATTAGCGTATAAAGTATCATTATGACCGACAACACGGTTGGTATTTTTCGCTGGGCCTCGCTGGTCTTATTGGTCTATCCTCATTTTTGTTGAGTGAGGTGAACGTACAAGGAGACTTGAGAATGTACAAGGTTAGAAATAAAAAAATTGTTTACACGAAAAAAATCGAGTTAATTTTTAACTGCAAAAGGAAATAGGTTCCTCTTTGTTATTGGCGTCAGTTTCGCTCTCTCTTCTCTTTGATGGAAATTAACTGGAGATTATAGATTTTAAGATGACGGGTTCTGGGAGTTGGGTGTTCAAAATATATGTCAAATATAATGAATCTTGTCAAATTATATTTTCTTAATTATATTAGTTTTGTAATTTCAAAATATAATTTGAACATCTTTCACTCAGAATCATGATAACCCAAAACATTGACTCAATTTTTATAATTATTGCTTCTCATTTTTTAATTTTAACGCTGGAATTTTTTAATTTTGCTATTAAGCGCTTACCTAATCAAGTAGCTTGAAGACTGACTTGACATAAGACATTTTTGTAGCTATTTATATATTTCGCATGATTGACATAATTTACCTATTTACCAGGAAGTAAAGGAACTTAAAATGCCACAAGTTTATATATTTGTATTAAATCTGTGATATTAATCCACTCATTCAATTTCACAGGAAGAAGCTATTCAGAGAGAGAGCGAGACAAGGATGATGATATGCGTAGTGAAATCTACCTCAGCCAGGCCATAATTTACACACAAGGTTAGTCTTCAAGTAGCCAAAAATTACTGTCAAAAACAAATTGATTTTCAGATCGGATGGGAGAGGTGGATTTACTTTACATCATCTGAAATTTGGAAATGGAGGAGTGATCAGTACCCAGTCAAAAATCCTTTCAAATGATAAACTGTCGTATGTTCTTTTTAAATTATTCTTAATTTATGTAAAAAAAAATATAACGAAATGAGTGTCGTTTAAGTAAATGTGTTTAACTGTGTTTATTAAAAGTAGTGATTACATGAAAAGGTTAGAAAAAAGATAATTAACTGGCCGAGTAAATAAGATACATTTTAAGTGAAAATGTGTGAATTGATTGATCATTGTGAAATTGTATGATTTTAAGTTAAGTTTTAGAACTATAAAAAGTGGCCAGTAGGCTTTAAAAAAAGATATCAACGAACAAGAAAGTGTCCAGAAACTATTTTATAAAAAATTATAAAAAATAAAGTGTGCTCACAACTCGCTTATTTTGCTATTATATGAAATATTCTCAACTGTGTATAAAGTAGATTGCCTCATCCCCACACCCACCTACCTACACAACGTGTATACATCCCCGCAAAATATTGTATTTCGGATCACCTTTGCATTTGAATCCCAGGTACGTGTTTTCTCTAAACAAAAACGCATTTATCTATTTTAGTTTAGTTTGGAAAATTGTTAGTTTTTAGTGTGTAGAATTTTATGTGAACACGCTTCTCAAGATATAATGTACAAAAAAATCATGAACTGTTGTGCTATGTAATTGTTTTTTTTGTTGGTTGAATTATAAATAAAAACCAATTTAAAGCAAGAGTTATTTGAATGTGCGTATTTTCATTTCATTCATGTATCGCAGCATTTTGTAAAAATGTCTCATGTACTCAAATGCCCACTAATGAGCCTAATTGAATTTAATTGGGTGAAATCATTGTCCAGAATACTTGGTCCATCAAGTCGTAGCACGGTTTTTAAACACGCAAATGGGGTCAGTTTGAAGTTCTAGACTTGCCTTTTGTGAACTTTACTTGCTAGTATACCAACCAACGCTTCGACTGGGGCCTTTCGATAACGCCGTAATAATGGGTACACTTCTTTTTACTGTACTGCTCATTGTACTAACCTTTTTAACTCCTGGTTTTGACACAGCGAAAAAGTAAGAAAGTACACAGCTTATCTGTATATTAAATTTCAATCAGATAATTGTCAATATCTGCCATATAATTTAGAACATCAGGTGGAACACTGTTATCCGACATACTAGATGACTTGGAATTGTATGCAGATAACCGCACAAGGCCGGGATATGGAGGTAAGTGGAGTGTAGATGGAGGAGTTAAACCCAAAATAGTGCAATCATATGCATGGCAAGAAAAGCATTTTTTACTTTTTAAATTGCATTTCCAAGATAAAGCATTGGAGGTCCACGCGTTCGCGTTCATTAGAAATATTGTTAAGGTGGATGAAGGCGACTCTGTAAGTCTAATTTTTTAAGTACAGTAATTAGAGTAGTAGCTAGAAATACTTCAGGGTATAATATGGGAGCTCTGCATTTCTACTATTTTCAATAGACTATAACAATGAATCTATTGCTAATGCAAATGTGGAACGATGCCAGGTTGACGTTTGATGGTGGAGATGGGGGCAAAGGGAGTATTTCTGAGATATTGGTAAAACCACCTTTTCATAAAATTCATATAAATTTGAGGGGGCGAATGATACAGAAAAGCATTTCGAATTTTAGATTGATAGTCCCGAATTCATGTCGAGGTTTTGGAATCCTGTGAGTTGGCGTGACATACATATATAACTGCTTACATAATAGTTTGACTGGCATGTAGTAATGTTTTCGCACATTTGCTCTTGCTCTAGGATACGTTCATTGTCAACGAGGTATCAACAGCTTCTAGTCCAGGAAATCCCATCCTTGCAAATCAGGTCGTTAGGTTGTCTCCAAATGGTGATGTTTTAAAGACTTCCAGACTAACTGTAACGATATCCTGTCCAATGCGCTACGAGAGTTATCCTTTCCAGTCGTTTGACTGCGATATTGAGATGGAGAGCTGTAAGCATCATGTCGTTGTCTCGATATTTTCATTTGTTTGACTGCTTGACATAAAAACAAACTTTGTATAATTGTATGCAATTAACAGTTGGTCACAAAACAAATGACATTGTATACCTGTGGAGAAACGGGTCACGGTCTGTCGACTTATCGAGGATTGATAAGATGACGTTATCTGGAAAATCTGGATACTCCTTGCAATACGTCAATACACATTCCCAACAAAGTTATCTTGACACTGGTGGAAGCTACTCCCGACTTATAATTCGTTTCCACTTTAAAAAGTTATGGTTGCGCCATGCAATCACGTATTTCCTTCCAACGGGTTTGCTCACTGTAGTGTCTCTTTTTAGTTTATGGGTTGTACCTACTGACTATGCGTTGGGCGGAGTTGTCGCTAATTTGATTATCGTAAGTAGTAATTAATTTTCTTAAAAGCCTTAATTTATGTAAAAAATTCATGCATTTTTTAAACCATTCATTTTTTTATCCATAGGCTGCTATGCTCATCCTCGTCACATCTCTGGAGTACACAACCAACCGTGTCCTGTCACACGTGCCGTTTCTGACTCCTGTTGATCTTCACTTTGGGATATGTCTTTCTGCTGTGTTCTCTTCTGTCGCTTGTGAGTTTAATGCGTGCAAAGTTTTTTGAAAAATATATTTCTAATGACTTCCTCTCACTTTTTGTCTTTCAGTTCATGGAGTTACGCTATGCTGCAAAAGGATTTCAAACTGCGTGGGACGCACATCTAACAAGGTGACATGATTAAAAAATTGTGTGTAAAATTATTTACCATCCCCATTTCTTCATAAGTGCAATATATTTTTTAAACATTGAAGGCTCAGAGAAAAGGTCACGCAATCTCATCAGAGTCCGCAACATTCGCTGAAGAGATGGACAGGATTATGCAAAGTAACGATCAACCTAAACCTCCTCCTGATGAAAATGTCAGCTACTACGAATCTTACGACGTGACTGCCGATGACAATGATGACGATTTACGTGAAGGTGAAGGTACTACTCGTAGCAGTGGTGGTGGTATTCGTCGTTCTGCTGCTGAAGATCAAGAGAATTTAACAGTTGAAGGCGCCTCAACGGAATTGGTGAAGAAGATGCGCGAGAAGAGAAGTCCTGTGGCTTGCGTAATAACGTAAATGTGCTCACCTTTATGAATATCATATTTTTATAAGGAATGCAAAAGGTTAAGGTATGTGGGAGAATTGGAGGGATTTTCTTTACTTCCTGTGATCATCATGATCATGATGGGATGATGATGTTTGATGAGATTTTTTGTAAAATGATCTTTCAAGTTGAGAGATGAGATGTGTGCGTAAATATTAAGCCTTGGATTTATGGTGTTGGTTATAATATTTTATCCATGATGCAATTTTGGCTTAAATTGATTGTATAATTGAGTATGAAAAACCTTTTTTTGTTTTTTTAGAGCAACTCTGGCCATTTCAAAGTGGATATCCGCCGTTTCATTTATCATTGTCGAGTGTGTTTTGTGGTACACGTATGGTGTAATGGGAGGAAGGGGCACTAATGGGGGCATCTTTTATTAAAAATTTCTTTAATGCTCATGTTTCTCAGTACAGTGTAAAAAAATAAATAAAAGTTTGTGGAAAAAATGTATTTGTAATCCTGACGTAATTACAGATTAAAGGATTTTCGTGTAATACAGATACAGACACAAATGGCAGAAAAACGAACAGCCAAGTCTTTACCTTGCCTTGCCACTCATATAATTCCTTTGGTAATTATGACGCCTGTGTAACGAAGGGCTTTCGCATGGTCACTTATTTTGCAGTAGTACTTTTAGTGGATATATGCGATATGATATAGTCATTTAAATATACACAATAGAGCGTTATAAGGAACAACGATTGTGTTTTGTCATGATAATGTTTGGGGTGTTAAGTAACTCCTTTCCTTACATTTGTTTATCCTATCACCGCGTTGCAGTCGTCGCAGTCGCTGAAGCTGTTTTTTTCTTGAGGAGTGATGGAATGGATCATTGACCATTTTGGATTGTTACTTTTTTGTGCAGTGAACTTGTTTTGGTTTTTGTACATGATGACTAGATGATATTGGATATAGGTATAGGCAAGGTGTCTGTGGATTGTGGATGGATACGGTCATAATAAAGACGTATATGTTTGTGCGTTTGCTTGAAATGATAATAATGATATTTTTGATGATGATAGCGGCTCAAATCTCAAGGAAAAGTTTCGGCGAAAAATTAATTTTTTATAGTAAAATTGGTTAGTGGTCACTTTTTTGCGTGTGAATTTAGCTGCCTAAGACTTGATAAGTGGCTACAGATTGAGATTCATAAATGAGAATAAAAAATTACTGGACTGGCTTTTAAAACATTTTTCTTCAGTAAAGTCAGTCTGTGTCTGGAATTCAAACTGGATTATGCATGCGCGACCTTATGGCGTACTTGAGGTCATTCCTTGTAAAATGGCCGACAACTTGTTGATGGTTGTACGCTACTTGACGACACACTCCACACGTTCAATAAGGACAAACGTTTTGGGTCTACTGAAATAAGTAATCCGATTTAAGCGTGTTTTTTAGCATTTACATTTTTAAGGAATTAAAAATTTTGTGCAGGAGAACATAAATAGCTATATAAGCTGATTAAAACACTTTGAACTCGCCCAGAGTATTATATTGCTTTAAGATGGCAATACATGAAGCTTAAATTGTAGTGTAGATCATGGTCGGAGTCCATTGACATCACAATCCAATCCAATAAAAATATAAAATGCGTGCAAATTTTTTAATTTAATCAACTCGGTATTCCGCAATAAATGGGTTGATAAATATATGGCTGACAACAGGATTCAGGATAACGTCCCATTACGCATAATATTCATAGCATAAACGAGATTTGTAAAAGTAAGAAAGTAACAAGAACGACATATTCTTTAATTTGAATCATCATATCATAGTCATATAGCATAATTTAGAATTTGTCGCCAATCGTATCATATCCCGCTCGCTCATCAACTAACAGACAACCAAGTAGCCCAAAACCACCAAACCAACCAATCCCTTTAAAACAAAACCAATTGCAATTCCACTAAACTAACAACATTACTCGCCAAAAAATTATGATGTTGACACTACACGACACGCCAGAGTAGTAAAACAACTATGAATTCTTTTATTTACCCTTTCCATTTCAATTTTTCAAGCTAACCCTTTTTCTCTCTCATGTCATGTCGATGCCGATTAAGAACCCTTATAATATGATTATGTAGTTTATTTAAATAAGTTCTAATTCTCATTTATCCACACAATACAACACACATGAAAAATAAATTTGCAAACAATAATATTTTTTCTACATTCTACAAAAAGCCAACCTGGCTTGTATGGACTCTCGGCTGACTTGACTCGGCTGGGGGCGTGTTACAATTTCACACAACAAAAAGGGAATCCTGTTGTACAGCGTTACACAATCTTTTTTTTCTGCAGTTTGCAGCGTTACATATCGCCATTTTTATGACAAAAGTCAAAGGGTTGTTTTTGTTACAAGACAGGTTATCGAAGGAGTCACGTACATGACAAAATAGACTATATACTTTTCCTCGATTTCGAAAGGGATCATGCCTGACTATATGCATAGCTTAATCGCTTTATATGAATGGATGTCAAAATGGTATTTTGTTGGCCCTTATTGCCTAATTCCAGTTAGCTTTTGAAATGATGCGTGTAAAGAAGAATGTACAATGCAGTAATGCAGCCATCATGCAGCTGCTTCTTCATTCTTTTATGATGACAAAAGCGTAATCTTTTTAGAGTGCAAAAAAAGTTCAAGTTAAGTTATTTAGGAAAAAATATAATGGCACAGAAAAAAATTAAAGTGTCCTTCCTCACCAGAAGAAAATTTATTCTCCTTCGAGCATTTTTAAAAGAAAAAAACTCACCACATGCAGAAAATGAGCGTATTTTTTTAACACAACAGTTTTGCAAAAAAAATGCATTCCCTTCTCTTTCTCATGACACATGAACATCAAAGTAAATTGCAGGTGCGTTTAAGCGTGTAATTTGCAGATGGGATGTAAGTGTGAAGTATGCTTGGCTTGGAATTTTATGCTGAGTTTTTGTTAATTCGTTTTGAAGTACCCCAAAAATTAACGTGTGTAAGCAGTAAAAATGGTCGAAATTCATTAGAACATCATGCATGTGTTGAATTCGTCGTGTGATAAATTTTATCGAATTCAACAGACCATAAATTATATGGCTTTTTTAAAACGTAAAATGACTCTGGCTCTCTTGACTATAACTATGTGAGAAGTTTAGGAATGAAAAAATGGATTAAAAAGGCGACACAGTTTTTTACGCGGAGAGTTCTTTGTCCTTTTAAGCGAGATCTACATGTACAATTGTGTATGTAGGGCACACTGCATAATATAATGATCGTTGGTGATAACTAAATGAATTGTAAACTCACGCAGAAAAATAAATTAAATGTAGTTAAAATGTTAAATTGTGCACTTCAAGTTTAAAAACACGATTAGTTTGGAAATTGGATGTTGGTGCGTGAAAGGGGGTCACGTCATTTGAGTGTCTTTTGGGTGATTTTATTGAGAGTATAGTATAGTACATTGCACTGGGCGTATTTTAGAGTTGTGATTGTGACTAAAATGTAAAGGTTTTAGTTGAAGTGGTTTAAACTCTGATTAGGGTTGAAATAGGGACATGGACAGTGCTGGGATTTTAGATGTTTTTTGAAATTATGATTTGGTGAGAATAATGTCATGTTCGTTTAAGCAATTTAATTGACTTGATTGAGGTTTTTCTTTTTAGATTCATGTCTTGGGCACATTTTTATCCCAGCAATTATCCCGGTTTTCGTGATAACTGGAAATTAAAATGTTTTAGTTTTCAGAGACCACCAACAACCACAATGCATACACGGGTTGATGAGGTTTTAAAAAGTAAAATAGAGGTAAAAAATAGGAACGTTTTTAGGGGTTTTGGGTGATAATCACTGTTTTCCAAATAATTGTGTGAATTTTGTCTATTTTTCATCCATTCTTTAAACTAATTCATTATTTTACAAGGGTGCACAAATTACCAGGCAAGGAAAAACGTTTGCCAAATTTTTTTCATCTTCCATTTCCATATGTTATGGAATTGCACAATCTCATATTTAACTACGCTACGTTGTACTTGAATATTTCGCAATGTAATGATGGAAAGTTAATGAGGTTTATCAACCAGCCTTCAATTTGAATCAGCATAATATTTAGTTTTTTTTTTGTTTAGAGATTTTTTTGGAAATATTTTAACTAGTTCGGAATTACTTAATTGGATTGCGTTAAGGTTTATGAATTTGCATAGATTAATGATGTGATGAGTTACCTAATAAAATTACCTGGAATGTTTCATTTTAATCGTACAAATATGATTAAGACATTTGTCCCTCATTGACATTGCTTCTTTGTGAACATGAATATTATTCATTTGAAGTATGTTTCAAAACAAGTTTTTGCCCCATTTTGGGAATTTGGTTACCAGCCGTGGATTCTGCCAATTTTCTTCACAGTGAATTAGCGACGACGGCGAGACAATAAGTTGTAAAATTTTCATATACCACATCTCGAAAACATGTTAAATTTACTTAATGTCTTTCACAATTTTTCATGAATTAAATAGCTATAAAAAATTGTTTTTCCAAAATTTCAAATTGCAAAGAGTCTGGACCAGACCAGAATCGGGACAAAAAAATGTGAGTCTAATCGGTTGAAAAATATAATAAATCATTGTACAAAGCTTATTTTATACTTTTAAATTGCAATACTTTGAAACATACAAGTATTCAAAAAGGAGGAACGGTATGCTACGAGAGTGCGGAACGTGACGAGAATGATTTCCTCCTTGAAATGATTTTTTGCCTACTTTTATTCATCCCATGTCACTTGAAAAATGTACACTGTAGTCAACGAATAAATATATGTAAAAAGTAGATGCAGAAATGGGTCAAAATCCCTTTTTTGTAATTTTCTCGTCGCTGATTGCATTTAGGTTGAGGGTACTATCGTATCTGACTTTTTTATAAAGGATTCCTAAAGTGATTTTTAATAATTTTTCGAAGAGCAAATTTGTAAAACAAATAGTTTGTACAATTATATTTTTCTTGTGAGTGCATTCATCCGGAAGTTTGTCCCTTACGAGCCTTGTTGATTTTCTATATTATATTTTACTAAATATTTCCACATTGCAGTATGCAGTTTTGAGGTATTCAGAATAAGTTCTTTGACCGTTCTACCCACAAACACGATTTTGTGGAAAAACAATAAAAGCTCTGAGTATAGGAATTCCATAGGAAACTCTGCTAGATGCTAGTACCTTTGATTTGGTATTTGCGGTAATGGATATAATATAATATTGATGCACTCTTTGGTCAGACATATATTTATAATTTTGTCATAATGTTCTTTTTGTTTATCTGTGATCTACAAAAACACCTCTCATAATTGTTTGGCGTTTATGCATTATGCAATTATGACCTGTGCCTTAAGCAAGAAAGAAGTAGCGCTTTGTCAAAATGCTGGGGTTAATTGATAAACTAGGATTAGTAAAGGTTTTTAGCCAACACATACGCAAATGCGAAAACTATTTTGACAATTGAACTAAAATGCCCGAGGGGATATTCTTTGGTAACATTACAGACCAGTACGCAATATGAATCGAGACTTAAGAACTGTAAAGGGCTCTAAATTCTGAGAAGCTTGCAAAGAAGATGGGCACTGCACTGCTCTTGATTAGATAAAATGACACCTTGTACCTGAACCTGATGCAAAAATATTATTCTGAGGAATTGAAATTTACTATAGGCCACGAGGCCTTGAACGAGCACACAGCTCACCTTTCCAATTTTACTCCGTACATCCGTACCCATTACCCATCAACCCACTTACCACCATTGTCACAAGATTTTCACTAGTCATTTCACTTTGAGAACTCTCTCTTTCAATACCTGTGAATAAAAGCATTAGCTACGTACAT
>JAQFXM010008406.1:0-10698 GCA_034693345.1 Entomobrya multifasciata | reverse complement strand
TAGTAATCAGTACAAATTCCCGGACAAAAGTCGCAGTGCTCTTTGCAATCCACATCACTAGGATGGTCGTCGCAATCCATAATGAAGGCAGACTCCGAAGTCCGACTTGAACAAGATAACATGGATGTAATTAATGTAATTTATAAATTTTAAAGATAATTGATGATGATAGATGCTTTTACCGTACTGTTTTTCACAAATTTTTGCACACACATCCATCGGTGCTAAGTGTACGGATGTCAGTGATAGTGATAGGGCTACGATCACCAATATGAAAGGTGACACAAACGGCATTTTAATCGTAGCGCTGCCAGTGAAAAAATGTTTTTATTTGGCAGATTCCAAATGTAATTAAATCATAAAATAAAATACAATAGTTTAAACAAAAATACTTGAAAAATAACTTGTTTTTTGATGGAAATCGTGAATATTGACTGGTATTCTATGACTATGGAAAGCACACGATAACGTTCACAATAGAAAAAGCAACTTGTTGAAATCAAATACAAACTTTTCATGCAGGATTATTTTTGAAAAATGAAATTGTTTAGAAGAAAAAAATTTCTGCAATGCAATAATTATTTTACACATAAAATTCAAGATTAACAAAGAAAGCATTGAATCGATGTACCAAAGTTCATCGGTTTTACTGATAACCTTTTCTTTCTTATATTCAACGGAGGAAGTTTTTATTAAACAGATTTATTTATTTTTGTAAAAGCCAATCTACCATTTTGTTTTACTATTTAATTAAATTATTTGAAATGATGGTATGTTTAGTCATTGGTAAGGGTTGGTGATTAATAGCTGCTGCTGATGGCTAATGATATGATGATTAATTGCTGCTTGCCGTGCAAAATATCAGTTCAGCAGGTGTTTTCATTGTAAAATTAGTAGAAGTAGAAAGTGTATCGTATATCATATCGTGACTTCATGCTTATGTCATCACTATCACATATCATTGATAAGTTGAATATCTGTAGTATAATATGGTAAAATTGCATTAAATATACATTTTTTAAACCACTAACAGACAAATGTAGCCAGTTAGCCATATATTTGTGAACATCATACTTGCTCTGCAGTCTCCAGCCATGCAATTTTTGCCGCAGTTCCAACAGAGCCAACCGCAAAAGCCACACAGGAAAAGACATAAAAAAACTCCAAGAGCAATGACACCAGGATTTTTGAAAGGGTGCTCAATCTTAACTGCAAGTGTTGTCGTTTCATCGTCTTCATCATCCTTGTAAGGACGCTTCGGGCAGCGATAACTCGGTTTAAACTTCTTCTCATAGCGCTCGGTACAAATGTCTTTACACTTTTGGCATAAAATGTCCGTCGCACAGCCAGAACCAGCGGTGTTATCATCACAGAACAAAGTGAAAGCATCATCGTTTTCCCGGCTGTACCAAAAATTTGACTTAAGATTCCCCGTATTGCCCGAAATCATGAAATCGAAATTGTATTAATATTTCTTACAACTGGTCACAAATTCCTTTGCAGTCCTGATGCAATGCCTTTGGGGAAACCGACCCAAGAAAATACACCATTACCATAACCAAACATGGCGACACCACCGACGAAACCATGCTGAAAACTTTGTATTCAAAAAGTTAAATGTGCGAAACGAATAGAACAGGAAACTAAATAATATACTGTCCGATACAATCAAAATAAAATTTGGTCGATTTTTTCAATCAGATATCAGAAATTTAAAAGGAATTACTGCCGGATTTCTATGGGAAAGGTTTGATGAAAATACATTCCTTGGGTAGACTCCTTTTCTTCAGATTTATTTACACCAAGTTCGGCTTCAGTTGAGTAGTTATCTGTATAGTCAGGTGGTCCTGCTTGTCGGCCTTGTGGATACTTGTAAATTTTAATTGGGTAGTAATCAGTACCAATTCCCGGACAAATTTCGGATCGCTCGAACGAACCTCCCAGCCTTGTACAGGAGTTTTTTTAAATTAAAAATGCTTAGAAGAAAAGAATTTCTGCATGCACTAAAACTTTTACACGTGAAATTCAAGATTAACAAATAAAGCATTGAGTCTATATGCTAAAAATTTCATCGGTTTTACTAATAAACATTTCTTTCTTATGATCAATTAAGGAAATTTAAAAAAATCTGATTTACTCTGTTTTATTTATTTTTGTAAAACCCAATGACCCATTTGTTTGACTAATTCAATGATTTTGTATGATGGTCTGTTAAGTCATCTGTAATGTGTGGTGATCAATCACTGCTGCTGATGGTTAACGATGATTGATTCAATTGATTGCCGCTTTCTATGCTAAAAATCAGTTCAGGTATTTTCATTGTTAACTTAGTAGAAGTAGAAAGTGAATCTTATCGTGACTTCATGCTTCAGTCCTCACATATAATCGATTCATTATTCGAATATCTGCAGTATAGTATGTTAAAATTGCATTAAATGTGTATTTAAAAAACCAAAAACAGGCAAATGTAGTCGGTTAGCCATTTGTGAACATCATACTTGCTTCGCAGTCTCCAGTCTCCAGCCATGCAATTTTTGCCGCAGGTCCAAAAGAGCCAACCAAAAAGAGCAAACATGGAGAGCTGGATTCAATTATTTTGTTTAAACTTTAAAAAATACTTTTATTCGCATTTTTATAAAAGTACAAAAAAGGTAACTATACCTATTTAATTGGATATGTTTATGTCTTTGCAATATACATAGCACTTGCTAATGGAAGATTACCCTGTCCCGTGAATTCGCACGTCAGCCTACACAATGCGAACGACATTCCATGACTTGGAATTCGCTTGGGTGAATATCCCGGAATTTCATAGTAGTGGAAAGTTTTAGAGTTCTTCGTCTGTTCATACACGGTAAATTTGACACCAATATCAACCGCCGTATCACATTCCTCATATGAAAGAAAATCTAATGCAGTAACAACTGGCTCATCATCATTATTATTCACAACAATTTTGAGAAGCCGCTCCGCAGGTTTCTCAAAATCGGGTTCGTGCGCCTTCAGTAAAAACTCATAACTTCCATGACCCAACTCTGACATTGGGACTTTTACACCGATGCATTCCTCTTCTGAATTCTCATCTGTTGTGATATAGTTTTGATACAGGTCAACATCCTGCGCTGCGGTTCCCCTTACCACTTGCGCTCTTACATTGACTGAGTTGGAATGTGCAAGGGAGGAAGCTGGGACTTCTTTGTCCGATACAAATTTTATGCCTCTGCTATCAGTTGTCGTGGGCCCATTGAAGTTAACAGATACTAATGGCTGAAATCCACATGAACCTGAAGTTTAGATGATATCAATTATATTTTTATCAATTGAAGTAATATCTTTTCAAATTTGACTTCATATAATTTTTACCAATCTCATCCTGATTATAACAAATCACTCCTTTATGAACATAATATGTATCCGCTTTCAGACAGGTGGGATCGTTAAAGTCCAAATGTTTGCAAACTATTGAAACCGAATTGCACTTATGTCATGTCATTTTAACGAATCGTAAATACAATCTGAATACTTTTACTCGACTTACTCGGAACTTTTTGTGTACAAGTTCGATCTATTGTGTTAAAGTGGCAACCTCGTTGCTTGCAGTCGCATGGATCAAAGCAATGGTCATAACAATTATCATCCGGACAAGTGTCTGAAATATTTAATAAAAACTTTAGAATTCGTAATTTTATCTTTAAATTGACAACGTCTTCCTAAGGCTTTACCTTGCTTTTTATTACAAAGAAGGTCCGTACAACTGAAAAAGCAGCCAGCTTGTTTGCAACTCTTTCTGTTGTAATCGTGCTCCATGCATTCATCCCCACCCTCAAAATAATTAGCAAGGGAAAATGCAGCTCTTCGAATTCCTAAAATAGAACTTTTTGTTAAATAATTCCATCGAATTTAATGAAAATGTATTAATTTGCTTTCTTACGAAACAGCTCTGCTTTTTGTATTAGTACAAAGAGTAGTAATACTTCTAGTTTTAAAAAAGTAGCCATTTTTATAAACATTTGTGCCGTATGTTATTACGAATGATGTTGTCAGTTATTAAAATTTTCTTTTAAAGTTAGGCTTGTAGTAAAAAGTTGAATCTTGGAATTATGTAAGATTTTTTAAAAATGAAATGAGCCACAAAGCAAGGACATTTTTTCACTGTTACGCCATTCGACATGCAACTTTTTTTTTAATTTTAAGTATTTCATCCGTTGGCCTTGCATTATGCTTTCTGAAATTTAAAGGTAGCAAATAAGTCATATACAAATAATTTAAATGATCAACACGTGTTTCATTTATACTTAAATACTTTTTTTTATTGCACTTTGCTATTTTAATCCGCAATTCGATAAATAAGGACAGGTATTTTAATCTGAGATGCTTTATTGACGCTTGAAGCTGCATTTTATTTATTTTTTAGTTTGTAGCTGTAGTTTATTTGTGTGTCTTAGCCAGTTGTGGTTGGGGACTCTTCGGATGATTTCTGACTGCCATATCCACTACTCTCCTCCTCCATCACAGTTGTCATCATACTTGTCCACTTGGTCGCATGAGGAGTTGTACTTCCACCCCCACTCATTGTGTGACCTGCAATATTTAAAAATGAAATGTTTAGAAAAACGGTATGTATGTAAGGTCAATTGGATAGCTTTGTCTTTCACTCACCAAGATTAAGAGAATTAGGACGAGTTTGGTTGGGACTTTGCTGCTGTTGACTGGATTGCGGACTTAAAAGGTCTGAAGCACGCGGACTAGTAAAGCCTGACAAATTAGCTAAGCTTTCCGAACGAATAGGTTTAATTCTCCTTACACCACCCCCTCCAAGCATTCCACTCCCTCCATTCGTCACAATATCCGAGTTTCCTGGAGAAAGTAGGCTACTCCCTATATGATTCCCA
Organism: Entomobrya multifasciata; assembly: GCA_034693345.1. NCBI lineage: Eukaryota > Metazoa > Arthropoda > Collembola > Entomobryomorpha > Entomobryidae > Entomobrya > Entomobrya multifasciata. Next base: position 5,806 of record JAQFXM010008406.1, on the reverse strand, counting down.
TTCAATTGTGAAAATTTCATGTTGGTGCCCAAAATAGGATTGCCTGAAGGTGTAGTTCCACCGCTACCCCCACCCCCGCCAACAAATAGTTGAGAAATATTGGGCACCGAGAGAGTTTTGCGCATGAAGCCACTCATTCCAGCAGGACTTGCCCCACCCGATACGCCATTCTGATGTTGAAAACTTGAATTTAGTTTTTGGGGGCGCGATTTCATCTGTTCTTCTCTCAGATAAACTGACTGTCTCATTCGGTCCAGATTTAAGATTGAGTCTACTGCAGAGACTGAGCGAAGATACTCCTCTGCAAGGTCATACACAATAAATTTCATTCAAAAAATTAATTTCAGAATCATCTTGAAAAAAACCAGTTTTTAACAAGTAATCTTACCAATATAATTCTCGCCATGTGACACCGCCAAACTAGCCAGACTCTCCCTCGTCTCCAGTTGCTCGGATGACTTTGGCAAATGGCTTACCACTTGGTACGTAACCCCCGTTCTCCTTTTCGACCGCTCCTGGTCCATATCCTCTTGTTTGCGCATTGTAAACCTTGCACGAAGCCGTTCAGAAAAGGACGACCTAATAAAAGTAAATTTAAAAAGTACAAATAAAAAATTTGTCCAAAAAACAAAACTTAAAAAGACTTTACTTTCGTACCTGTTTTTCCTAACAATAAGGCACACTCGTTTCCTCAGCACAACCTCCATTTGTAATGGATGCGATAGGCGTAGGGCGACCCTTAAAATAACATAAATCACTTCCCCCGGTGGTGTCGGCTTGTTAAGTTGTGCACAGTCATGAACCGAACTATCCCAAGAGACCAGCGCCCAGCTCTCCGTTGTCATCCGTTGGTCACTCCACGTCGAATAAAAGTCCCCATAAGATTTTTTGTGCATTGGCAGCGACATGAATTGGGAATCGTGCTCCTTAGGAAGCAGACTATTTAATCCTGCTGTGTTGCCCGACACAATAGGTGGACTATGTGGACTCGACTCTGCGGACAAGATATCCTCCGCAATGTCCAAGAAAATTATAGGCATATGCTTCTCCATCCCCATTTCTGGTTTAAAGCTGCTATTAGTTGGAGCACCGGGTACACCTGAATCCGGTGCAGGTACGAGTACAGCATTCCTTTCCTCAGTTAATGTGAGCCACTGGGAGACCAGCGACTTTTCACGATTCTGTTCCTCCGTACTCTTTTCAGACTTGCTTGCCAGTTCTTGAAGATGCGCATCCAAATACTCCCTTCTTCTTTTCAGCGCCTCCCCCCACTTGTCCCTCAAAAGGCTCAAGTCCTCCTCCTGATATGAGTCAAGTGGTCTTTGAAGTGTTGTCGATCTGGGCGTGATCCCACCCAGGGACACCTGGTCAATTTCATCACAAACCACTGGAAGTTGTCCCACACTCGCACTAGTCTCCACAGTAATTAATATTCTTCTCTGGAGACCCTGTCGGAGCAAATGTGCACCTCCAGTTCCCACCAGTCCTCCCGTAAAATTGCCTCCACCGCCGTAGTCCACCTCAACAGGAACATATTCACCATTCTCATTCAACTCTTGAATTTCCACCCACATTTTTACTTGGCTTGTCACCTCCTTCCACCTGTCAGTCACACTGTTATTGTTTGTCTCTCCATTTCCACTACTATTTTGATTCGTTGTCCCTACTTCCAACTGACCCATTCCCTGAGGCTGGACTCCTCTGTGTCCCCAAACTTCCACAGACAACGCACTCTCTGAACAATAATCGACGAACTCTTCGCTGACAGGAATAGTAAAGTATCTTGTGTGGTCGAATCGAATAACGGAAGTTGTGCTTGTGGGCGGCACCACCACAATGTTATCACAGAACACATATTGGCAAAATACCGAGTGGGAGGAGCTCACCCCAGCCAAGTGTCGAATGGTCACCTTCACCGTTACAGTTTTACATTCAATCTCAGCCAGCTGCTCTTCCTCGTCTTCATATTCTTCGTAAAGGGAACTGTCCAGTTTGACTGTGGATCTGGAGACACCACCACTACCACTCCCACCACCCATTCCTCTGCTGGCGTCCATTATCCCAGAAATCTTTGCTATTTCAACGTGCAGTCGGCCTACGATTTCGCCCTGTTGGTTAATCACAGGCACGGCATACTTGAGCGTTGCCTCGTCATAAAATAAAGCTTGAAGGAATACATTGGCAATGCCAAGTAGAACGTGGGGTTGGTCTGGTTCAAAAAAGGTGGAAGGAGGAAGCAGGCTGTCATGTTCATCCTCTTGGATCACTGCTGTACCGTTGACCTCAGTATTGTCATCTGTGAATTTTTTAGAAACTTCTAAAACTTCTTTGGTTGAGGCATTTTGAGAGCAGAAGTCTTCATACATTTCCCGCATGTCGACCAGTCTATTTTGCAGCTTTTCCATTGACCAAATTTGGGAATAGTAGCCGTCCCTTTCAACACGAATGGATGGCTGGGCTACTAAAGAGCCTTTGGGTCTATTTGGAGTCAGATTATTTGGGGGAATTAGTAGGGTCACTCGATACTTCACATCTATTGACATTGCACTAGCTATTTCATTAGCTTCTCGAACCATTTGGTTGGCCTTCAGAAGAAAATCCTTCAGCAGCTTTAGACCCTCAGCAATTTTATTATTTCTCTGCTGCTGTACCGCTGTATTAGTCGGTGCAGAGTTCCCACCACTCAAGGCATTCAACTGGTTTGAGGAAATGCTTCCATGAAACTGGTTCTGTTGTCCACCACCAGGATTGAGCAGTAAATTTCCAGAAATAGCGTCCCATGGAACTGCTGGGGGCATCGGGCTAGTTGGGCTAAGCACGTGCATCAGCGCATTAAACTGCCTTTCCAACTCTTGACGCTGCTTCTCCAAAGCCACCTGCTTGTCCTTTTGATGCTTCGACTCCAACTTGGCCACTGCTTCATGAATGGGATCACTCATGATCAACTGCTTCATGGAAAACTCTGCTGAAGCCAGTTCATAAGAATTTGAAGCACTTGTCTCCAAACCTCCCTCAGTCCCTACTGGACCACCCCCATCAATGACTACTCCTCCCCCACCTGCTGCTGGCACTGGTCCATTACCACTTTGCTGCTGGTGGATTGGTGGTTTCACAGGACTATTTAATCTGAAGAAATGATGATTTCCCCAAAGTATCCTATCTCCATGATTTAAAATGCGTCGTCTCTCAATTCTCTCCCCATTCACACAAGTATGTGCATTCGGATAAGGAACAAGATAAAGAGTTTGACAACTTTGAGAGTTGTCCTGCTGCCCCTCCACCTCAATTAAAAGTTCACAGTGAAGCTGCTCGATTCCCAGTCCTGTCAACTGAATATCTGGAGGACTAGAAGCGTCTGGTCTGCCAACCACAGTGCGGTCCTCTTTTAAATAATAAACTAGCAGTTCATTCAGCGCTGGATCCGCATTTAAATTGACCAAATAAAACCTATTCTTTTCCACAGATATTCCACTTTGCTGCACCGAAATCCCCATTTTCTCCAAAGCCGCTTGACGCTCCTGTGTCGCCTGCTCACTTCGTTGGAGCTTCTCTTCCCACGTTTCCGACACTTGTCTCATCAGCTTCTCACTCTGATTCAGCTTATCATTCAACACCTTGTCGGACACGTGACTTTTCAACAGTTCTCTCAATTGCTTCACTTCTGCTTGTAGTTCTCTAATTATTTTGGCATTTGGATCCTCATTGACCACTGCATTGTTCACTATTTTCTTAGCTCTGTCCGCATATCGTAAAGTGGACAATGTCTCCTCATAGTTATCCGGCGACGGTGACACTGTAGCTATCATAATTGTTCTACTGTTCCCTCCAAGGTTATCTTTTAGTAGCCATGTTAATACAGAATCCCGATAAGGTATAAAGTTCTTTCCTTCCTTTGCGCCGCCACTACTGCCCTCAGCCAATTTCGAGATCACTAAACCCAAAGTGGTCAACGACTTGTTAATGTTGGAACCTTCCTTTAGTCTTTCACCTACGGCGCCTGTTTTTGCTGCCCTTTCACTTCCAGCAAGGTCAACTAGCGATATCCTGCTGACCTTTTCTCCAGTGACGCCACTACTCGTATCTGTCATTGTTTGGGTGAGGACAATTGTGAAAACAGCGTGACTTCGGGAACTCTCCGAGTTCATATTTGTGGCAGCCACTGTACGGCTTTTATTGCCCTCTGCCATCAAATTGGAAATGTCTTCTGCTGACTTAACGGCAAGCAAAGATAAGCCATCTACGTAGGGTCCCAAAATGGAGTGCTCACGGACTTTCAATGATGTCTTGTTGGCAACCAAGAGGTCACGTACTTTTTCGTTGTAAATTTCCATGAAAGACACTTCCACTTTAAAGTCATTTGGGGTATCCTGGGGCAGTGCTGGAGCAGAAGCTGGTTGGGGGTCTCCCAGTGTAAGGTTTCCGGATTCCTCCGCTATTTGGTTGAACATGGCATCACACAAACGAGGAATTACGCCCCTGAAAATAATAATTAACTTTTTCAAACTTGGAACTTCAACGAAATTACGGATTAATTAAAAGTATTTGACTAATTTTACCTGTGATCTGCACTGCCCAACATTGTATAACTTTTCCCACTTCCGGTCTGCCCATAAGCGAAAAGACAAGCGTTATATCCTTCAAAAGCGCTTCCCAGCAGGTCCTCCCCCAACTTTCCAAAAATCTCCTCTTGATCCTCCTCCATTCCAAAAACATGGTCAAACGTGAATGACTTTTTAGCCGCCGAACTGCTATTATTATTATTAGCGTTGACCTGATCCCCACGGTCGCGGTGGTTGTGCGTCTGTTGTTGGGCTGCCACGGAAGAGGTGGACGATGGATTACTTAGAATTACTTGATTACTCTCCTTATTCACCCGGACCACAAGAGAGCCATCTGGCATTAAGGCTTTTTCACGGGCATTTAATGGGCGCACACGAACACCCACTTTAACCTTGTCCTTGCCCATTATTAAAACAATTTGTACAAACTATATTTTGATAAACTATTTTAATTACTATTTATAACACTAGTCACACAGGATCACGATCACCATCATCAATGATCATGATCAGATTTATCACCTATTCTTTTGCTCACTCTGTCTGATACTGATATTGTTACACAGGTAAGCATGAAGAAGGTGACGATGGTCAGCAGGTGTAAAGTGGTTCTTGTAATTCGTCATCATCTTCTCTATAAAGTTTACGTCATACACCTTATTGACTATATAATGTATTTGCAATCGAGCAATATCTTCAATGACGAATGAATCAAAGATGAGTTGTTGGTTAGCAGAGAATGTAGTCTTGCCGCAAGCTATCAATTTTTGCAGAAATATAATTACTGGCTACACTGACTTGGCTGAACTATCAAGACAATTTTCCTATACATACATTGTGTTTTGTGTTTGCACTTGCACAAAAAATATATTTATCAAAATGGGATTTTAAAAACGAATGTACAATTTTTATTTGCATTAGGCTATAAAATTAGAGTCAACCTTTGGTTTTTTTGGAATGTATAATGTATGGCAGTTTTGGGAAAAGTTAACTAAATGTTTTCCTATAAAGCACTTTTTTCTTAACATTACCTAAAATTTATTTCTTGTAAACGTAAGTACATTGGAATGGACGAATAAACAAGGTACAAAATAAAACATTTAAAAAATTCACCAATTTTTTAGAACCGTTAATTTAAAAGTTACATTAATTAACTATCAACCCCTCGAACATAATTTCTTTAATAATATGAGTCATCATGATGGTGACTCAAAAGAACTAAAATAGGTTTACTGTGTACTCTATCG
>JAQFXM010008405.1:0-10702 GCA_034693345.1 Entomobrya multifasciata | reverse complement strand
ATTTGACGGCCAGAAATTCCGCTGTTATTTATGCTGATGGAATCCTTACGAAGACGTTTTACACATGCCAAAAATATTTAGGAGTTTACACAGAATCAGCTGAGCGTTGTTGTCGAAAAGTTTGACTTCAAATTTGCCGACAATATGATGTAGGCTGCAAGTATATATGCCCATGCAATGCCGACATTTGAACCAACAAATTCTTATCAAGATAAAATACCTGCTAGTGGAACCGAACAGTAGTATTTGACGGCCAGAAATTCCGCTGTTATTTATGCTGATGGAATCCTTACGAAGACGTTTTACACATGCCAAAAATATTTAGGAGTTTACACAGAATCAGCTGAGCGTTGTCGTCGAAAAGTTTGACTTCAAATTTGCCAACAATATGATGTAGACTGCAAGTATATAGTCCCATGCAATGCCGACATTTGAACCAACAAATACTTATCAAGATAAAATACCTGCTAGAGGAGCCGAACAGTAGTATTGGACTGCCAGAAATTCCGCTGTTATTTATGCTGATGGAATCCTAACGAAGACGTTTTACGCTTGCCAAATTTTTTAGGATTTTACACAGAATCATCGTTCGAATTTCAAATAAAATGAATTACCTTTTGCACACAGAAAGAGTAATTTCTATTCCTGCCAGGTATCTTTACGCTGTTTATATATGTAAATCTCTTTTTAAACTATAAGCATGCAGCTCGCTTTTAGAATATATTGGGTCGGTGCATTTTAAATTCATTCCTAAATTTCGGCGTTCCATTAATCTTAAACAGTATTTCCAAGAATAGTATGCATATCTTATATATCATAAAAAGTTCTCGTGCCACTTTTTTAAAGCCTCAAAAACGCCTTTCTCCAAGGAACCGTGATATATGATTGAAGAAAATACCGTTATGTTTGAATGTTTATCAAAGTTGTTGTTTTCTTTTAAATAACAGAATTTTTAAGCCGGTCTAGTATTTTTATTACTTTTAGTTTCCGTTTCAAATGGCAGCAACGCTGGATTTTGAAAACATAAATTTGCTTTCCCCTAACTTTACATTTGATATTGATAAAATAAACTGCAACCGGTCCAAATAAACTGCAACCGGTTCAAATAAACTCCTACCAGATCAAGAAACTTTTGAACTCTATATTACGGACTAAACCTTGCATTCAAAGTTATAGCGATTTGACCGACATGCTCGCAATATATGAAAACCAAATCATTACAACCATGGTAACTTAAATACATAATCCAGAGAAGCTATTTTAATCTCCGATATAATCACATCCCCAAAATTATAAATACAACTCGAGCTCGAAATAGGTTGGGTATTTTTTTGCTTTGACGAAAGTTTCAGCAAAATGGTTGTTTTTTTAGATTAGCATTTTTCCAATGCATTAGCTGATCATTATTGGAGTCAAGACTTAAACCCAGGTTTAGAGAATAATTAAGTAATTGCACAAATTTACGTGTTATGTTCGATCGTCATTCCATCATAATTTTCGGGAAAAATTCAACTTACAATTTTATAAAGCAAATTTCGGAATTTTGATTAGTTTAACGCATGACGTAAAGCGTAAGCACCCTAAATAAAACCATCATTCAACAAGGTGGTTGAAATATATTTTTGAGAATAATCGTACGTATGCAAATAAAATCCTGGAATGTTTCAAAAGAAAAATTATCTGCTGACACACCAAGGAAAGTACAGTGAAGTGTTGGTAATCTCCTGTTTAATAAAACATACATATTTACTAATACCATCAAATTATATTCCTGACAGACAAAATCAGAAAAAATATTATATTGTAAGGTTGTCTATTATGTTCGAATTGTTGCCGTTATTTAAAACGACAGCTCTCATATTGGAAATTGTACATCGAATGCTTACTTAAAACGTTCATTTACAGTAAGTCCTTGCACATTGTACCCGAGGTTTATCTGATGATCTCATAGGAAACATAAAATTCAACCTTAGCAAAAGCTTGCTCATGCTTTCTTCTGATCTACGCCGTAGTCATATTCTTTTAAGCTGTTGCTGTCGCACTTTCTCTCTTCAGTCAGCCAAACGCTTTTTTCCAGTCCAGACGTACTTTCTCCAACGTAGTACGTAGCATTTTGCGAGATTAGAGTAAAAACCTTATTCTGCACTAGTACTGCATAGTAGTTTGTATCAAATATGCTTAAACGTTTCCGGAAACAACTCCTTTTTGTGGCAAACAAACTTAAATCGTTTGTTTTTGCAAATTACAAAAAAACTAAAGATAGATAAGCGACATGTAAACATCGTATAACTAAAGAAATTCTTCGCTTTTCCTCATTCAGAAAACATTTCGAAATTAATTTGGGGCAATGTGTGACACTGTATACCGCAGTTGATTCACAGTTATGTAAGTCGGTGAAAATTCATTGTGAAAGTGCTTGTTTTCCAATTCAGCTACAAGCATGTCTTTATTTTCGTCACTGAGTTATCTTCTAAAGAGAGCAGCGTTATCCATCAATCAAACAACATCAACGGAACAACCACTGAAAGCATTGCTTAAAGAAACAAAGTCTCCAAACAAGCTTTCCCTAATTGCTGAGAGTGAAAGTTCGATTATTAATAGCACAAGCTATGATAGATATCTCCAATACATATTAAGTGCTAGTAATTTCTCCGATGATGCTGAAAGTAACAATTCGTTTAACATATCAACGCTTGACTTTGAAAAATCGAAAGATTTTAGTAGTTTACCTGTTTTCACATCAACTTCAATGGGATCAAATGACTTATTTACAAGAGAAAACGAGTTTCAATATTCGAATGATACATATCAAAATGCAGACTTTTTACTTGAGAGTTGGTGGAACGTTTTCGACAAAAGATACCTGAGACACGGTTGGGGATGGACTATAACTCTCACTATAGCTTATATTTCAATTTTGGTTGTTGGGGTAATTGGAAACGTAATGGTTATTCTAGTCGTTTTACTAAGATCGCAGATGAGAACTGTGACGAACATGTTCATTATGAATTTAGCGGTTGCCGACCTACTCGTTATTGTGTTTTGTGTACCTTCAACACTCTTGGCAAATATATTTGCTCGTAAGTAATGAAATTTAGTTTTTTGCTCAATATCCCTATTCTTGGAAATGATTAAGGTTGAATACGGTAAGATGCTTAACTAGCTTAATTTGTTTTTCAGCTTGGATTCTTGGCTCATTCATGTGCAAAGCTGTGGCATATGTTCAGGGTGTCTCGGTTTGTGCTTCTGCCTACAGTTTAGCTGCCATTTCTCTTGATAGGTAAACCCACATATTCCGGTAGAATTTTGGTTTGAAATTATGCAGTTAAAATCCAATTAAGGCTTTCCAGGTACTAACACATATTATTTCCTTCTACAGATGCCAGGCAATTTACCGAAACTATGAACGACCTCGCGGCTTCTCACAAACGATTTGCATTAGAACTGTATTTATCATTTGGGCAGGAGCGTTGTCACTAACTATTCCATGGGCAGTTGTATTCGAAGTTAAAGTATCCGAATATGATGGACTTCGCTATTGTGTTGAAAGATGGGAAGTAGCTAAACTTGGAGATATATACTTTCTACTCGTTAACCTGGTTGGTTTCTATAGTATTCCCTTGTTACTAATTTTTGTCTCAAACTGGGTAATTTATTGTCATGTGACACATCGTACTGTGCCGCAGAATTCGGCATCTTCTGCCCCTATCAAGAAAATGCACCAACAAACAAGACACGTAGTGCTTCGAATGTTGGGCATTGTGACCCTCTTATTTCTCTTCAGTTGGTTGCCACTATATATTCTCGTGATTATAGTCAAGTTCTCAGAAAGTATAAGTGAATCGGAATATAACGTTCTAGGAATTGTGATGCCTATAGCACAATGGCTTGGGAGTTGGAACAGTTGCATAAATCCTATTCTCTACGCATTTCTCAATAAAAAGTTCCGACGAATGTTTATATCTATTTTACCATCCTGGATTCCAGTGAAAGACGCGGGACAATATGTTGGTTCTATAAGAACGCCTAGTTTTACCACTACTGGAGTTACAGGAAGAAGTCTCGTGAGAAGTAGAACTAATAGTAGAAGTGATTATCACCGCAGGAATTCCCAGCATCAATCAAATTTACTAATTGGTAGCAGATTTAATGAACCAAAAGGCAAAGTGGGAACAACGTTGGTACATATTGTATCCGCAACAATGCCAGCTAGTGCAGTTTTAGTTAGCGGCAGTCTGGAAAATATCTTTGATGTGACCATCGGAGAAAAAATCGAGACAGAAATCGTAACAGACTTATAAAAAGTAACCATTTCTCAACAGGGTATACATATGTGATAATACTAAAATAACAAACAAAGTATAAAACGATTTCAGTTTCAGCCAAATTTGAATCTAAACCTTGTCCTAAAATGAGATGTCATCGTACCTAGAATACTGTACCTTACTAACTATGTAATATGTGTGTATAAACCATGAATTTAATAAATTTATTTGATATTATGTTTAGAATATACTATGATTCGGATTCTGTTCAATTTATACTAATCTTTTATTTTTGAAGAAATATTCTAAAAGCATTTTTCAAATCATGCTGCGAATTCAGGAAATCTATTTGCTTTCATTTTTTTACAAATGGCTTTGGGTAACATATTCATTGACACGACTGTTTTCTAAAACACGTTGTAGCAAAGTTTCGTGCGATATGTCCTAAATTTTTGTGATTTTGACAAGCTAACAGGTTTCTTTATATATTTAATTGATTCCATATTTTGACAAGATGAAATATTCAACGTACGGAATAATTTTACATTTTGTAGGGTAGTATGAGTTGTTTACATCATTATTTAAACTCAAATGTTCAACGTCAGTCAAATTAACATACTATTCAAAAACAGATGCTTGTAATACTGCCGTGTTCAGAATCCGGATTTGAGTTAAATAGATTTATATTTTGGTTCTAGGGAAATTCGATTTAGTTAAATTTTCCATCGTAGTGTTTTCAAAAATCAGTGTACAGTCACTGACAAGTTATTCAACCAATAACATAATTTTACGGTTCTATGTTTTGTATTGGTATGTTCATGGAAAAATGAAGAAAATAAAAAACAGTTGTTTTCAAGAACCATGTCCTCAAGTCATTTTATCATTGTAGCATTTGGAGACAAAAACAACAAATTATTCACGAATCAGTTCTCCCCTTGAGCAGAAACATGCATACATTTTAGTTGTTTATGTGATAGAAATTAATGGTTATGAGATTTGTTTATCATTTAAATCAGTTTTTCGATTAACTGTTGGATAATATGTATTTAGTGTTATGCATAATCAATCAGTTTAGGTTTGCCTATTGTCCTGAAATTGATTCTGAAACAAATTTATATAATAGAATTTTTGGTTTTGGATTAGAAGAACAAACGTATTATACTAAATCCCCTTCACAGTTGTTTTGAATAACTTGATGGAACTTTCAACCTGGCATTAATAATAATATGATGAAGCCATTAAACCGGATTATTCAACACAGCGGCAGACCATAAAGCTATTCAACGACATCAAAAAATACCACGTTGTTGTGAGCAAGTGTTTACGCGAATTTCATTGAATAGCTTTATCATACAGTAGTGTGGCATATGGATGAAAGTGCCTCTGGAATTCATATTACTATAAACATAACTGCTTCGTTTACACCACTGAGAATCCTAGTGTCATTGAATGCATATTGTGTACGTCTATTGTACGTTCGTACTCAGCAATTTTTCATGAATGAAATTCTTCGTAGTAGTATAAATAGATATAAGTACTTCTAACTGACCTAGTTTAACTGTAAGTAACTTGAACGCTGCTTTGCAAACAATTGAGCCGTATATTTCATTTATAGTTTCCAGAACAAAAATAATATTATATTTTACTGCATAGAAATAAAAATAAGTTTAAAGTTTCAGACGGATATGGAATAGTTGGGCAGTTTATTTGATAAAATTTCAGACTTCCGCAAAAAAGTTGGTAAACTAGAGGTTATGAACTTTTTTGTGTTTTACGGTTCTGGTGTGACCTCCTCGTGTGGTAAAACTGGAGATTCCCATTAGCCATTTAATGACCCCTAAATTTGACGATCATATAGAACATGAGGTACTACTTGTAAAAATATTAAGGTATTCTGTTTTCATTTCTGCTGAAGTTCTAACGGTATAAGTGACATTGAGTGTTCTGGTAAAGCTCGCCTTAGAAGTTAAAATTCGCAAATTGCTACGCAGGTGAAGACAAATGCGCAACCAATTAAGCAAGCACCAATTTAACTTAATGATATCAAAAAACATGACACGTTAAAAAGATTAATCATTTGTACAAAACTGTTTTATTTTATTTCCGGATCTTGGTAAATATTATTTTGAATTGTGTTTTGTCCAGTTGGGAGATTTTTTCTTCATGCATCATCCTTCGAATGCAAGTACGGTTTTTTTCTAACAGCTCTAGCTTCGAAGAGTCAGGGTAAATGCAACTATGTGTACGCCCATATATTTTCATAATGGCTGATGATGTTATGTGTCCCGCATCAAGGATATGGAGGCGAAACAAAAGTTTTACGAGCAGAAAATGGCACTGAAGGGTAACAAAGGTTGTAACACCCAACTTCGTGACCTATTCCAGTACAAATTCATAAAACAGGTTCTACGAAACACTTAGAACCTTGTTTGGCCCATTTATTTTTCTTGCTTTCTTTTGGTATTCGTTGCAAAAAGCCATAATAGTGCCACCTTTTATATCTTATATTAACTTTTATAAATACATGAAAAATACTTCAGCATAATTCTTGCTCAACTTGGGAGCCCTTTACTCCAACACTCAAAAAGAAAATATATTACTCTTGGTTCCTTTCCAGATGTTTTTGAGGAAGGAATTCGAGAGAATGATCCAGTGCAGTGCTTGCATTAATTTTGCACAAACACCGTCGCATTTGGTGCACATATTCAGTTTTCTCTTTTTACGCTTCATAGTTTTCAGCTTTATTTTGTTTGTACAACAAGCATACTTTTCCTACCAAATGTTTGTTTTACGTCAAAAGTTATTATACAATACGAGAAGCGCAGAAACCTATGCACCAGTAAAAACATAGGCTGTTATGAATGAAATAAACATACCAAAGCAAGTAATAGGGAGTAATAGTAATAGCAAGGACCCCGGCACAAAATGTTTTCTTTTGTCAAATATAATAATATTTCTCAAATTTCATTTTCAGAACAATATTGTGTTCAAAACAATTATATTCAGTCAATACAATCAATAAGCTTCTTTTTGAAAAGGTAAAGTTTTGATAAATTCACAGTACAAAATTTAGGTTTTTCTCTTCACATCTTCAAACATATATTAGTATCTTAGTAACTTAGTCTTTGGCAAAAAAAATTATAAATAACTTCAAAGATGTCATGATTCCGGCATTACATCCTTTAAGTAACATTAAAGTAGTATATTGTATAACTTTACTGGCGATGAGTAGTAGTTTGTATATCAAATGTAATGTAAACGTAAAGAATCTTGACTTTAAATCCCAATACATGAATATATGTTTTCCTTTTACATGAATTCATATGGAAACCACTCTTCAAATAGTGTGCACATCTCATGCTCTACTTTTCTTCAGTAATGTTTCTAAGGCTTTCCAGCCAGTTACAAAAAATGAACTATTTTAATTTTAAAAATAACTTCCCGTTTTTCTTACTTACACTACAAGTTAACACAAAAATACCACAACTTATACTTTTATATCTTCAAATGAGAACATTCCTTTTGCAGCTTTACAGATCGTGCTTCAAACTCCATTCACAGGGATATCTCTTAGTGATGGAACGAACTATGTGGACCCAGCTGCTTAAATCAAGGATAATTTTACTTACATACCAAATAAATTATCTGCACAAATATTATTTTCCCCTTTTGATCCATATCAGCATAATACAGGGAAAGAATGCAATTTATATAAGATTAGGTCATATCAGGAGGTATAATTTTTACTGTCGAACCTTTTTTGGGTCAGCTTTTCTAACAAAATTTGTACTAACTTTTTTACTAAATATAATTTTGTTAGAATATGATATTTTATACTGTTAAACGTAGCTGTAAAACTAGCAAAGAATTGTTCATGAGTACATAGTACAACTATTTATGTGAAGCTCTGGTTTATAAAAAAGAAAATACCGAAGAAGTAAGCATGACGATTACGTAATATCGTATTTTCCTTCGATGTAAGGGTCAATTTGCTTAAATTCAATGAAAGTCGAGATCCCATTACTGCAGTTAGTTTTCTCTGTATTCAGAATTTCATACTGCAGACATTGTTTTACTGTATGAGTTCTTATGAATTTAAAATAAGAAAAGTAGACATAAAATAAAGTTTGATAAAAATAAAGAAATTGCACATTTTTCACAGTAAAGTATATTGACACCACAATGCTTTGTCTTCCGAGAGCGTGGCACAAAATTGAAACGTGACATTATAGGAAGTTATACATATCAAGTAACGTATTCAACTTTACTTCAATATATGGCAAATGTTTGCATCAAAGAGCATAATACAGTTCGGAGTACTAGATAATATTTACACATGAAAAAACTTTCGGTGACCTACATTATCACATCATTCATACTGACTAAAACTAAAAATGCATGCAGGTCATCATGAATTTTTTCTTTCATTTTCTAGGTGAACGACATGTTGGTATAAGTTGTAACACAAAGGCACATTAAATTACTCAAGAAATCGCTAACAAATGACCTTAAAAAAGAACGATGCACAATTTATTTATACTATATCTTGCACACGTTTTCAACAAAGTTATATGTTTCAGGACCTTGACGAAAATAAGAAAAAAGGTTTATGTATCTATAATGATTTGTTAATGCGTCATTTATTGTGTTAATGATGTTAACTTACTTTTTTCAGTTAACTGACAATGAAATACTAAATACCAAAATTTGTTGATTTATATTATATTTTCGTTGAACCCTTTTTATTGACTGTTTTAAAGCTCATGCTAGCAACAACGCCATTTTTACTAACTGGTATTGGTAATATGGAAATTAAAGCTGTGCTGAATACCAGATGATATTTTCTCAGCAAGGTACTTTCTTTGTATTGACTGCTTTGTTTTGTACTGTAAAAATTTAATATTTTTAGAATCAGTGTCGCATAATTAATAGAAGAATTAGTTTATTGCTAGGGAAAATAATTTTTCGATTCATAAATTCTCGAAAAAAGTGAAAGCAAAATTAATAAGTGGAATGGGTTATTAAAACAAAAAAAAACAACTATGTATCTATAGGATAATTATAAGTAGAATCTAAAACAGTTCTGTTCATGTAGTTTTGCATCATTTAATTTTAATTTCAAGATAAATCAGAGTGACAAAACATTTTCATTTCAGTGACATCTCTTATCATCAAGATTGATTGATGAGTAATTGGATTATAAGAATAATTCTAGATTTGGCAACTTTTGTTGTTATTTTAGAGCAAAGGTGAACGTTGTCTATTTGACCTGGCACTGTTATAAGTTAATAGCATCCATTTGCATTTACATTATCTACGCATTTTGTACTGCATCGTTTTGAGTATTTCAACATAACACGTTTCATTTATGAGTAGAAAATTTATATTGCATGCTTTATCAACGTTTTTCACAAGATAACAAGTTTATGTGTTTGACGTCGTTATACATAAATATTTACCGTTTGAAGATGTTCCGTAACTGCAAACATTAGTACAGTTCAGTGGGCAACTGTAACGACTAGATTTAGGTACAAACTTTTTATCCAAGTCCCCAGCCATCCATTTTACAATGTTTGCAGAAACGTAGACCAACATTCAGGTTGTTTTATATTCTAACTTCATCAACAAAATGTACAAAAATAATTTTAATTTTGCATACATGTTATATCAAAGAAAAGTATCGTACCACCAAAATTAAAATATAATATAGGTATTAACTTAAAAACACTCCAAGTGCAAGTAAGCTGGCAGCCGCCCAACTGGCTTTGGTGGGAAATGCAGAAGAACAAACGATTTTCTGTCAAAGTGATAAGTGTCGCATAAAGATTATCCTTGTTTCTCTGGAAGAATGATCTTAGCTTTGCAAAAGTTTAGAAGACGATTTCAGGAGAAAGGTGGTTTTAGTAAAAGTTAACCAAAAAGTTTTAAATGTCTAAAAAACCAGCCTTGCAATTCTAAATTTGCTTTCTAGACAAAAATGTTTTGGTCAATTGAGACGTGATCCATTAAAACTTTGATAACATTTAGGTTATATTTTTGAGCATCTTTTATTGACATAACAGCATCCAGTACTCTGTTCTCACAGGAAATTCTCCTACAAAATAAGAACATTTTAAAATGACTTAAGGGACCTCGTTTCTTCCACTCGACATAATAAGAACATTAAACTTCCATTATATTTTTCCAAAGATATAAAAATTCGCTGAAATAAATTTTAGTGCTTCTACGATGCTCACTTACAAGGTAAAGTCTTTTGGTGCCGCTCCGAGTCCAGCATGCCACTATGTAGAAATTATTCGTAATTAAGTGTAAATTAAATATCCGTATTCATTTTTCTGTAAAACGAACATTTGATATGGTCACCAATTAGCTGCGTTTAGCCCTACACTCCATATATGATAGCTAACAGGCTACTAGCGAAAATTCCTAGTTAAATA
>JAQFXM010008404.1:0-10702 GCA_034693345.1 Entomobrya multifasciata | reverse complement strand
CCAACCGTGATTAAAGTTTAAAATTTTAACATTTTAACCAATAAACTTTTAAACTCGACTTTGAGTGAGTTGACCCACTATATATCATGGTAATCAATACGAAGAGAAGATAGCAAATTGCATAGATCTCAACATTCTCAACTACGTTTTACGTGTCGATGCATTGGGAAGACAAAAAAGGCAACGTTTTTCCTTTCGAGCACTGTCATAGTCATATGCCGCTGATCTTTTACAGTATATTATAAGCTTCTTCGTATAGACCAAGACCAAGAGCGTCATTTCCCCATCAGCACTTGTCTTGTCTTATCAAAAGAGAAACGAAGATTTGCTCACACAGAGCCAGAGCACTTTTCGCTTCCCTGCTGTAAGTTCGCTCCCAAAATTGCCTTGTCTCTTTGTCAAAAACGTGCTCCTTGTGAATGTACTCATATAAGTAAATTTTTCTATAATATTTGACGACTGTGAGGATTTACTGGACTTTAAACTTTGAAATATTTCGAGATATTCATAGACTGTCTAAAATTGTACTAAATCAGATTTAGCTAATTAGTCTGAATTTTTCGCCATATTAGTAATACTAGTCGTACAGAAATTTATAAATAAAGAGTTTGAGATTGAGAAATTTAAAGTAATTCAAGATCACGTGTAAAAATGGCTTCCGGAGAAAAGAAAATTCCAGCTAAAGGAAAATTTATTCTTATGGACCCGAATGGAGTTTTTGGCCCCACGCCACACGGGATTATGTGGAAAACTAAAACCATCATTGATGGCAATGGTTTTAAAACTAAAGTCAGTGTTCCTTGTCGACCAGAGCCAGGTGACATTAAGTTCATTGGGGACCTCTCCAAAAAGATAAATGATACCAAGGAGGCTGAGGCGGAAATTGCTCGGCAAAAAACTCAGGTAAATAATAGCCTTAATAGCATAGCATTATGTCTAATGTACATCTTATTCTGGTCTGTATCATGACACCATATGGCGAATCAATGTTGTGAGCATATATTTCCTTTTCAAATTATTTAAGCGAAAAAATATAAGATTACAGTGTTAAAATTAATTTTCCTGCTTTATACTACCCCAGGGGGCCAAAATAACTACGTAAAATAAGCTTATATTTTCTTTTCAAGTTCGGTTTTTGCAAGTTCATTAAACGATCAAATCAAATGATAACCTTGTAACACCTTTTGACACTCTTAAAGACACTTTTGTAAAACAAGAGAAGTACGAGTGGTCCGTAATATTAGCCAGTGAATCTTTATTCATATTTCTATGATATGATATTCCAAAAAGCCCATTTTACTTGAGTAATAAATTATTTACATACTACTGCCGCTGCCAGAAATTTTAGTAAGTTTTTTGATGTATCATGATACCAATTTATTTAACTGCAGGAAGAAGAGAAGCACAAGGTCTGCATTCAGCAGTATGAGGATAGGATTCATAAGCTGGAAGAGGAACTTGATAAAATCAGCTTGGACATTAAGAAAAAGGATGCTGACAACAAGAGTGCCGGTATCGTTGAGCCTCGCGAAAGTAAAGATCTGGCTGAGAAACAGCAAAAAGACTTCATGAAGCGCTTTTACGATTTACATATGGCACAAGCAGGCATTTCATTTGAAGCTCTCGTATGGAATGGTCCAAAGGAAAAGGATCCTGCTGAAGTCAAAAGACAATTTAATGCAGACAGAGCTGCTGGCAGGATCCAACTGGGTCCTGGGGTGCGTATTGTTCCTGTGCCTGCCACGCAGCCGCAAAAACGCAAAATTGATGAGGTCTACGTTCATGATAGCGACGACGATGATGTGGTCATACTCGGTGAATGGCCGTGTGAGAAAAAAGGAACGGCGGCGCAAAAGAGCCAGGAAAAGCCGGTAAAGATGTACGGCGAAGAGGATCCACTGGATGAGTCCATTGTTGAAAAATGGTACATGAATAAAATTAAAAACTGCGAAAGTCCATTATGCTTATTTTGAAATTTATTTGCTTGTATTTATGTACGTGAATGTTTTCTATCCTATTCTAGGATGAAAACTTGGGATGAGTATTTCCATCATGGAGCACCAAAGTGATTTATCAGGAACGTGAAAATGGTTAAGAGCATCCTTCATCTTCATCTTGTATATATCCACACAACTTTTAGTACACAGCTATATTTGAGGAGGACAATGAATTATGATGCAGTTAAAATGCAATGAATTTAATTTTAAGTACGTTTGTATGAAATTGAAAATGAATGGTATCACTGATTCCTTTGAAATCGCCACCTCTCTCATTTTTGTGTATTTTCTCATTTTATTTGTGAAAGAAAAAAATCTTACATTTACTAACCAAATTACGAAACATTGAAATATATATATAAGTTTAATCATATGAAATTGAGGTAATCAAACAAATTGTATTCTGAGGAATTGTGATTTGTGATTCTTATTGTCACACTACTCGGCTGGTACGGTTATACGGAATACGGTTGTTTTTAGTGTGTCGATGTCCTCTGTTGTACTTTCCTAAATAAATGTATTTTTAAACTTTATGAAAACACTGGCATTGCCATAGCTATAACTTTGATGATTTGAATGTATTTAGTATAAAGTAAATTACAACAAAACAGTTTACTTTCGCATTGATTGCCTTGCAGACTTATAACTGGTAAGCATTAAAATATTCATAAATTCTCAGTTCTTTAGTCGAGCACCCTTGCACCCGATGTAATAATAAAGTAATCAGGAATCAAGGTTGCCTCTGTGTCATGTAGTCATCATTTGTCATCTACTGTAATGTTCAAATTGGATTTTATGAAAAAGATCTAGGCAAGCTGAAAAAAGGTCTGGGCCAGGATTATCAAGAGAAAGCATCACATTTTCATAAAGAAAGCATGAGGGAGGCCAAAGTATGATTTTTACCATCGAATTCTTTTTCGGCCCTGCATAAAATATCATCATTGTGTTCAATTTATATTTTTCTGTTTAACTTGCTAGGCTCGGGAGCAAATAATTTGAATTCCCCTTTCTCATGAATTTCTCCAGTCACAATAAAGAAAATGAAAAAGATAGTATAGATTGAAAACAATGCATGTTTTTTTATCTACTACTGTGCTACTTGCATGGGTTCTAGAACTAGATTATTTAGTAATCATCCTTACACTACTTACACTCATCATCATTACACAAGTTGAACGAGTTGAAGTACCAAGTACCAACTGAAACATTTATTTTTGAAGGGTTGAAAACTCTAGAACGGGAACTCAAGCCAAAACTGACGATATGAACAAGAATGCTCGTGTTAAGAATCAGCCATTCCAGGCAGCTTTAGCTGACTGATGCTTCAGCAATCTGTCGTCTGCAAAGTCTGATGAAGAGGAACAAATAGAGATGCCAAGTCAAATGTGGAACAAGTGAAAGACAAAAACATGGGCTACATTGTTTATACACTGTGCACTGGAATGTGGACAGCTCTATAGATGCATAAGTTTATAACAAATAAGTCAACAAATATATCATCACAGCCAATTTTTATTTTTTGCCCCAATTTCACTCACTAATTCACAATTCATTTACACAATTTTGTTTATTCATGGTTATATACAAAGACATTCAGTTATTTTATATATGTGAGTTATTCTTAATATCATGTATCTATTTTAGAATTTAATTCAATTCTTACATTTCGTGTGACGAGTTATAATAGTTTTGCTCTATAGTGTATTATTAAAAACTAGATTTTCAAAAAATTTCCATATTCATTATGCACAAGTACTTCTTAGCTTAGAACCCTAATATTGACATTTGAGCTTTATAAGTGGCCATTACTAATCTTCCGTAATAATAGTCCCAGATCAATCAACCAAAATACATATATGCATGTTTTGCTCAATGAAGTCATCAACTCATCATATAGCATACGTACTTACGTTACAAGCTGACACGTTATGCATTGCGTTATGATTTTTCACGAAATTTAGAGACATTATTATCACTGCTAAAGAAAACAAGAAAGCTTATTTTAAAATTTATTTATTTTTGTAAACCATTGTAAAATAGATTGTTATTTTATATATTTTTTTTTATACAAATACCAGAAAGAAACAGAAAGAAAGAAATTTTACGGTGAAAGCATTATTATTTGGCATGCATTTATTTTATATCCTAGAATAGTAGACCAGCATTTCATTAGTATGGTAAACTGTGGTAAATATACTTTGTGAGGTAAATTTTTAATACTAAATTGCCGAATTGTTACGCCAAATTTTTGATAGGAAAATGAGGGAACTTATCATTTTGAATTTTAAGTAACATTGTTGTTGAATTACAGTTAAAACTTGTAATTGAAGGTTCTATTTGTTGTTTAAATCAGACATTAAAATTTAATGCATTAATTAATTATTAATGTTAGCAATTAACTCTATCATTGAGTTTATATTACACATGTGTCCAGAACAGATCAGCATTCATTGTAAATGTGAAACGTGCAAAATTGATCTTTAATCTTATGGAATATAATATGTACAGTTGATAAACGAATTCATCTATATTTAGGTTAAAGGTACAGCTGTACTATTTATCTATACATATGCTCCCCTAAATCATAATCTTAGGTACTGAGTAAATCGAAACATTTGCTGGCTATTATTTTTTTTGTTTTTTTTCTTTCTTGTTAAAAATTTTATTGACACTATATGAAATTCAACTGCTAAATTCGAAATGATGAAATTTCCAACGATAATTTTATTTCCCACGTATGTATGATTCAACAATCAAAGCTTTTGAACATCCACTTCGTTTACAATTATTAGTATACCGAGGAAAATGATACATCTTATCAATTTTTTAGTGATCCAACAAAAATACTTGTTGCATGCCTTCAAATTATTTAGATAAAACTATGTACTCACAGTGTAAATTTAATTGATTTACCTATACTAATTGTGTGGTGATTGTTATATTTACATGTTATTATAATAATATATACAATTCTATAATTCTGAATTTAAACTATCGATGCACAATTCATGCATTTATAAATATTGGTAAAGTTACATAAATTGCGTAGTTCATACTTTATAAACTTACGGTAAAGTTTACTTCTTGTAAGTCAGCATTTTATATTAAATATCTTAAGGTTTAGCGATTCAAATATTATGTTCAAATACATATTCTCTTTGGATAGTACACAAATACTTGATTAGGTTTCCGAATCGTTAAGACAATGCTTCTGATGAATTGTGTAAATTGACGCAGTCATGTGAACATGCAGTAGTATATATAATATTGTTAGTAGTACAGTACACTGAATGGAATGAAGTTTAATTTGTTATTTTTTACGAGAGATAGAGGAACGAGTGTCGCATCGCTGTGTCGTTTGCTCTTACACGTCAGTTGTTTTTGATTTCATTTGTAAATTTAAAGATTTAAGCATCATCAGTCTTAAAGTTGGATTTTTTGGTGTTTTCTATTTGTAGCTATAGCAGCGTCCTCATATCCTAAAAAATATCCGCGACAAATGTAGTGCGTGCAACTATTCGGACATTTAAACAAAAATAGTCTCTTTCTCTAACAATGGGGTTGAGGTACCTTTTGGTATAGTCTCAGTAGTACAAAACCTTGAAATATATTTACACATGATATTATATGATACATTTTTATGCATAATAAATTGTGGGTTTTGAGTTAAGAAATGAAGAAATTTACACGTATTTAGTTCAGCATCACTTTCACATCTAATTATATGGACAGCACATTTAACCACCACAGTAGATTATCCATTTTCCTCATAGACTAAGTTGATGTATACCTATTTGTATATGAAGTGTATATATACAGCAATTAAAGTAAACAAGAATTCTGCTTTATGAGAGATAAACACTGGGAAAATATTATGGTTAATTACGCACCAAGTATACATTAAAATACATAATTAACTACACATTATTTTATGTTTATCTTATAAATTAGATTCATGCGGCTGGAATGAAGATGGAATGTACCAAATCAATTACAATTTTTTCCGCTTTCCCCGCTCCCAAAACCCTATCCGGTTCCAGCCAAGATCATCATCCATGTGTTATTATTTATTTACCATCCATCAACCTACTTTGTTATCTGAGGTCCCTGTAATCTCTATGTATCCAGAGAGCAAACAAGAATTGAAGGATGATGAAAGGATGATTGGCAATATTCCAGGCTTACCATCAAAGTCAATTTCATGTTTTATCGCATCGCACATTATGGAGTAGTAAAAGGAGTAAGTGCAGATGTAAGCTTGTTAGTATTATCCAAATCTACTCCGATAACTACTGATTACACAAGTTGAAGTGCCATTATTCACACACTTTGTTCTGTTTATCGAAAAAATTACTATCACCAGATTTAGCTTTGATGATCATCTCAGACCTAATCCCTGCTTTCACCTAAATTATTTTGCCATTACAAACTACCTAAGAAATATTTACAAATATGGTTAAAGTAACACCGATAAAGTATACCAACTATTTATATTGTGTTGAATGGTTTTACAAGCCGTTGATATTTGTGGTACTAGGGTTACTATAGGTTTTTACGATTTATGCTCCGACACGAACAAACATAGAGTCAATTATTAACAGACAGACAGACTCATTGTAAATAGTTTCGATATACCCCATGGCTACATTCTAATCTTTTAGTAGACGATCTAACAAATTAATGTTTAATCGTGTGCATTCAGTTAATTTGATGACAACAGACTAAATTTCAAACTAGTCTAGCACACTTAATTGTGTTCATGTTTCGTAATATTTCATCATGTTTTCTGGTTTTACTTCCATGCGCACTTCTTTAATATGGATTTAGGGTTGTTTTTAAAAATATTTTTACCTTTTTAAAATGTATACAAATTCATAATACTACTTAAAATTTCAACTTACGACATCACCATCCATAAACACTGCACACATCAATTGGACATCAAAGAAAAGAGAGGACATAAATAAATGTGTTTTAGCACTCTCTATAAGCTTAGGGAACAGAGCGTAATACTATCAACTTTTAGCCTATCGAGTTACTGTTGAGATGTTTTAACATTAAATTTAGTGTATTCTTAGTTTGCGAATAAATTCTAGTTTCCCTTAAGCTACCTTATGGAGTTACTTTAATAATATTACCCTATCTATGGACTTTTAGAACATTTACTCAACAACCGCAATTTCTAGCAAACTTTTTTCTATTATTTCGTTTGTTTTAAACTTATTTCAGTTGAATAAATAAAAACATCGCTATTTATATTTCTGACATGGTATAAACCACAATATGTACCAAGTAAATATAATATACATCATTTGTTACTTATGTAGTTAGACTGTTCGTGATTCGTAATGTTGGTTTGCTATGCGACTGCATGTAGAGAGGTTCTAGATAAATTGCATTGGCATATGCTTGCAAAATTTAATGAAATTTGTAATAAAATCCTCATGTAAACTTCTATTTTATATTTATGAGTAAAAACTGCACAAATTTTTCATGTGTATTTTCCCTTCTCACGGGGATTTCACAAAAATGTATTACATGATGTTATAATTTCATTACATCCATTTTCTTTTTGATGCTACTCAAAGTTATCGCATAAAATTTAATACTTCAAAGATTTTAATTTTTTTTGAATAGCAATAATGGCAGACCATGTAAGTACGATTTTAAATATACATGCGTCATTAAAAAATTTACATGCAAACTCGCTAAGTAACAATATACATATGATCCTACTGAAGAATGTTTAACTCATGAAAACAACTCCCTTATTGGTCGCCCTTTTTTGAACAACTTTTTGAACATCATTTTAGTTTTCCTTTTCTCAAGAGTTCATATTTAGGCCCTCACGAAGCGTAATCGAGGAGAAAGAAACAGAAAAGAACAGAACGTTTACTCAGATGTTTATACAAAACATGCAAATCGTTTCAAACATAAAAGTACATGTAAACTAATGAAAACTCATTTCTTTTCGTTATCAAAATTGTTGACAACGAACAAGACAAATATAAAGAAGAGAAAGTAGGCGGAGATCGGCAGACAAAATACAAAAAGAGGGTCAACGTAAGTAAATAAAGTATATTTTCCTGGTTCAACGTCTCAATATACATATATACTACCCTTAGCCTATTTCTCAACATGTCATTCTTTTTTTATCAAGGAGAAATTCTGAACTTGGAAACAGACAAGAAAGCTAGGATCTATTATTGTTACCAAACGATACCTCTTTTTCACACGGAGAATTAGTTGGAGAGTGTTTGTCTATTTTGAAGGTCCACCCACGTACAAATAATGAAAAAGGAATAAAAGTTAAGATGAAGAGGAAAATTCAAGTCTGTACTAACAAGAAAACTTGGTTGCTTTTCATCTTCATATTACTTGTTTCTCTTCTCATTGTTTTAATAATAAGTTGGACACATTCAACCAAAACACATTCACATATTCGCACACACGAGTAACACTCAACGCAAATGCTAGTCTTCTTCATCATCTTCTTCATCTTCATCATAATAATTCATTCAGAAGATTTGCGAGACGTGACTAGAAATAAAAGTAGCTACCAATTAGGAAAAATTAGGGGAGAAATAAGAAATACGAACGTCGACTCAACTTTCACTTTATTATATTTGATCTCTATGACTTAGAAAGTCTGGTAGAATCATACTGACACAGTGTCATACCTCTACAATTCTGAGCTCATAGCAGCAATCATCATTACCTATCCAATTACGATGACAAATTGAATTGTGTAACTGTATGTTGTTTGTTTACATCCATAATGAATACAATAAAATTAAATGAAATTAAACAGAAAAAAACTTCTGTTTGTTAATAAAAACCAATGCTGATAGGTCAAACGGAAGCAAAATTAAGTGAAAGTAGTAAGTGTACTAGTACTTTGACTAAAATATAGCGAAAACATGGAATCCAATAAATAAATAAAGTTAGAAAAAAATTCTCTTTGAATTGGCTATTGAAGTGGTTGATGTGATGACCTTCCCTTTGTTGATAATGAGCATTTCATTTTACACTAAAGCATATTAATACGTATGCAAGTTACAAATTAATGGAAGTGGTGAAGGTAGGTAACATAAGGTAAACACAGCTACTCCACCATTTCAAAGATCAAATTTTACAGCAACCATTCTCGCACTAAAGCCAATTTTTATGTTACATCAAAACATATTTGACTGTTTGCTATAATAAATTCAAGCTTTGATACCACAATATATGGTAAAGTGAAAGTATAAAACTTCACACAAGTATTATTTCTAACAGTTCGTTATGTAAAGTAAATAGCTAAAGTGTGTATTGTATGTACAATCAAAGCCGTCATCACAGTCCCCTCTTCCAGTCCTCATCATCATGAAAATCTCCACTTCACTCACACTCGGTCAACAAGATGCAGACACGCCATGCCACGCCAAAACCATACCACACCAAAGTTTCTAGATACAGATTCCTGTCGTCCACCCATCCATTTAATTTTTACTACTTGAAAAACGAGTAAATAAAGTCCTGTAGTTCTTCTCTGTCTCACACATTCACCTGCATTCTATAGCACTCAATTTTTCACCCTCTTTTTCCTGGAGAATCATATACAAAATAGACAAGAGACAAAAAAATGTAACTTCAAAAACAGAGGAATGAAGTAGTTCTCAACAAGTTTACGTGACATTACTACAATTTTTCCCTTTCAACATGATTACATTTTTTTGCTCCGTCCAGACCAAGGCCTTGCTTTATTCTAGCTCTCCGCTTACGTTTCGTCATTAAACATTTCTCTCTTTCATCTGAATTTTGGGTACTCATGCATGTAACATAACCTGAAACTATAAACATTGTCAGTTTTGAAAACGAAATCATATTTATTACACAAAAAAGGACGTGTGGACATGCGAGTCATCTCATCTCTTCTGATAATCATAAGAGACAACAAAATGACAATAAAGAGAAACATAAATATGCTTCTGTACAAACATTTCGCATTATACTAATGCTCGTAATATTATTTTGTGTGATGAAAAATGTACATAAATTCTCCTCTTCAATATAAAGTAATATCATTAATTTGCTTTGACTTTGTAGATGAATGTAGTGTTCTTTGAATCTCGTTTTCTAGTATCATCATTTTTGTCACAGACAAAGCAAACAAAAAATGGTCAGTTTAGCTTTCGTATTTAATGGTCAGATGCTTTCTAGATAAAGCATCAGAAAGTTAATGAAAGATTCCATTTCAATGAATAGGTTAACTTATACTTTTGAAATCGGAGTTGTCGAGTTGTTAAATACATTAGTAAGTATGTTCGTTATTCTTTTTATCGAGCTTACGCATCGTGTGGCGTGATGTAAGCTTTAAATATACTTGTCTCTCTGATTGTGAGTTCATTTTATAAATAGGTAAACTGAACTATTCAACTTTGATGACAGTAGATGATTAGGAGGGAAGCCGACGATAATTACGACCTGGTTTCATTCATTATCGAATCTAGTTAAATGATTTATATCGACATATAGCTAATCGATACTATTGTACAATTTATTAAGAATGGGACGGTGTTCTGATTTTATTGTTGGCATATTACTATAGATTCCGCAGGTAATTAATCTTTTTAGTCGGCTGTCTTCTACTTCTACATTTAGGGCTAAAAAATGTAGTTCTTACGGAATATAGCTTTGATGGCTATACTATACTAATTTTTGAA
>JAQFXM010008403.1:0-10702 GCA_034693345.1 Entomobrya multifasciata | reverse complement strand
TAACTTTTGAACAACTGTTAAACAGATTTGATTTTAAAGCTCATGGCCATATCTACTAGACTTTTATAGTGTACTACATACACTAACGGGTATCATTTGTGTACATCTGGCTTTGCTAGTAATATATATTTATCATGAAATTAGATCTCGAACCACGTTGACACTAATAACCTTTTGAAATAAATTGAGGATATATAAAATGTAGTCAATTCATGTGGCTGTTGGACCAGGATATTGTCCTGTCGTAGAATGTACAATGATCTTTAAAATATATTAGATAATTTCCCAACGACAGGTCGAATTGTAAATTTTAAGTGAAAGCCATAGCCATGAAGAAATTTCAAACAGAGAATACATTTATAGGTCAACTGTGTGCATTCATTGATTGGGTTTGCTTATGATAGCATAACAATTAAGCATGATTTTCATTTACTTGCAAATAATATATCGTTCTCCCGAATAGGATTTTTATTGAAAGTGAAAGATTTATGCAAAGGGGTAAACAAAGACAGGGTGCTTACTGTCTAGCCAATTTTATTACTCATTAGTATAGTCATGATATTTTGTAGACAGAAGAAAGTAAAAAAACACTTGCCTGTGTGTCATTTGTATGCATGATAAGCCGACACCCTCGTACAATCCCTTTAGCATTGATATCTTCCAAAGCCATCTCAGCCGCAATTCTTTCACTTCTTCCACTTTCACGTGGTAGCTTATTCTGAGTGAGCTCAAATAGACCCAATATCGTCAAAACCGTCGCAGTATCTCCGGCGTCCTTACTACTTCTTGCTGCACGTGCGATTCTGGTACTACTGCTATTCAAGGAAGCTGCTACGGATTCCAGGGGCATCATCATTTTTGCCGATGAGATCTCTCCATTTGAGTTTCTCGTGTGATAAAGATATGCTGTCTCTGTAAAAAGAGTTTTTCCACTGGCAGCTGTGTTGGTTGAAATAATGGTGGTTGCGGTTGTGCGGCTACTCATAGTTAGGGAGCCAGAACTCCCAAACCCTAATAGATATTTATTCAAAAGCTCTTGTTCTTTCTTGGGGAAAGCTGTGGAGGATGATGGTAATGGTGCGTGTTGATAGTTGAACGAGTGACGTTTCAATCGTAGTCGGTCAAACAAAAAATATGCAGAAGTTGAAGGAGTAAAAGCGCCTGCACTGTTACCACTACCTTCCGATATAGTCAAAGTTTTAGTTATTTCGTGTCGGTTACGCGTGACAGCATCAAAGTCATCATCACCAGGAATATTGGTGGTGGTGGTGGTGACAGTGTGCTTATTGGGCTTGTATTTAGTCTTTCCAGGAGGAAATGGGATGGTGACTTTCCAAAGATCACGACGACCATGATGATGTGAACTAATTTGATTGTCAGATTTGTCATTGTCGTGAGTCGCAGCAATGCCACCCCTAATAGAACTATTGAACACCACATAAATGTCTTTAGCTAGGTATGAGGAAGTCTGATTTTGTTGCTGTTGAGAGGTTTCATTGTTATTAATATCAATATTGTTTCTCTTTTTTTCATTAGCTAGACTTCCGTTTTTCCCTTCCCTTTCGTATTTTTCCAAATTTATAGGCTTACTATGTTCATCCCTTTTCTGTCTTGGAAAGGTAAATGAGATGAGCATTGATGGAAATTGATTGCCATTGATGATGACCTGAGTAGATGGAGATAAAAACGGCACAGGGGATTTAGTTGTTGACGATGATGATGATGGCGGCAATGTTTCAGTAGCTTTTCCTGGTAGAATAATATTGTTTACATGAGAAGCTTCTGCTGATGAGTACTGCGACGAGAAAGAAGATGTCGAAATTGATGGTTCTGAAGTTGACAAGCTGGAACTCCTGCTGGGGTAACCTGACACGATCAAAAAAGAGATCAGAGTCCAGCTCACTATCAGTTGATGATGCAGAGATAATTGGAAGATCTTTAGTGTTAGTGCTCTCATCTTGTAATATGATAGTATTGATATCACAGCCAGTCAAATATTTACACGTGCTAGCACAGTATGCAGTTCTTTTGCTTGACGCAAATCAAAAATTGTTCTACATTCTACATCCCATATTTGTCAAGAAACTTCTACGTTATTCCCGTTAAGATTTGTGTGTAAGTCATGATTAACCTTTAATCAGAAAACAAGTTCTTTTTTTAAATGTGAATGTAATGCTGGTATTTTATATACCGATAACTAACAAAAAGTTAAAATCAATCACATTAAAAAACTGAAACACTCTTGTAAGTCATTAATTCCAGCACCAAAAAATTATCCTTCGCACGACAAACACAACACCGTCGGGGAAAACATCTCAAGTGTAAGAAATAGACCAATAACTGGTGTGAACTTTCTTTGACAATGCGAATGTAATATGTTTCGTGAGATTCGCACAAAACTTTAAAAATAAGCCAATTTTTAATGTATGCATTGTTTGTTGCTTTGCGTTATGCATGATTATTTCCCTTACAAAGTTAAGCGATGAAAATAAACTCATGTGCGAGAGTGAAGCCTCAGAATGAAAATGAGACGAGGAGATGAATAGGCTCACGCTTTCACTCTTCTTTCTGAGTTGTTGGTGTGCGCCCTGCTTTTTGTGCAGGGGATAAAGCGATGTGCGATGCTGGCTACTTGTATGGGGAAGAAAGCTTGAACATGATGATGATCACAGAGATAGGGTATGGGATCCCAATACAAAAAAAGTTGATGTGGTGTCAGCGGTGGTAGTGAGTGGTGAACACTGTTCTTGTCGTGCTTGCTGTTGGGTTGAAATTGTGGTAGCGGTGGTGGCTCGGCTTTTTTGTTGAGACATCATAATAATGTGTCATGCATGATTTTAGAAATGGCCGGAATGTTAGTAATGGCATGGCTAACATGCTTTATACAGATTTTGATCTAATTTATTGAAAATAGTTTTCACCACCACATAAGTTTTGTTTGTCCCAGCCCTCTGCCAAGACAAAACGACATCAAAATTACTGATTGGGGCAATATAAGCCATTACGAAAGATATCATGGAGGATAAAGATGAATAAATTCTATAATTCTTGAAATTGCTTATAAGATCACGTGCAGTTCAGGGAAAACATGAATAGTTATTTTTAATTATAGAAACAATCTTTGAAATGATTCGATAGAGCATAATAAAGTGGAAGTGAAATAGGAAGTGTACATATACATACTATACTAGCCCAGTCCAATCAAGGAGTAAAACAAAAAAGGAGAATGTAGTGGGCTGGTTGATAAAACGTGAATGATGATCTCAAATGAAAGAAGAATGGATAAAGAAAAGCCAGCAGAGTGGAAATGGAAACTGGGAAGGTACTAGCATGACGGAACATACTAATACATATGAGTGTATAATATATCGTGGTACTAGATAGGTACATTGATACTGAAAAAAACTTGAAAAAAACTAACATGTTATGAATTCATGGTTGCATTGAGTTCTCCATGAATATAAGGTGATAAAATGGAGGCTATTTTTCTACGTGTGCAAGTGAAGAAAGCTTTTTAATAGTGAATGAATGAATGTAAATGGTACGCGACGACGGTAGACAGGCAGGAAACGTATACCAATGATAATCCTATTTTGTGTTTCGTTCCATGCAAGAAAAACAAAATACAATTGTTGAGTTGTTGAGTAAACTAGCGTATCAAGCAACACATTGTGCATTTTTGTGGAAAAAAGCAAAACTATAATATATTTTGGATTGCGTACAATATATATCTTTTCAACATCGTTAATAGCAATTCTCTATTTTTTCCAGTAAAAAGAATGGCAGTGCAATTTGTGTGAAGTCAAGTAGAACCGTAAAAAGTTGAGAGGCTAAGAATGAAGCAGAATATAAATAGATGAGAAATTCCAATGCATAAAATATCAACATTACGAATTAAATTTCCATCAATTTTATTTATACAGATGCAACTTTGTATGTAAGTAAAATATGAAATAGAATCATGATATGTATTTGTTTCTTCGTAACCTAACGTCATGAAATCAGTATGCTGCTTTTTTAAAAACTGTACGAGTACATCCCATTATTCTGTGAAGTCGAATTTCTAGTTTCGATTATTCAGACTTGGCACAGCTTTCTTTTTGAAATGACTTCTAATTCTAGGAACGATGCTGTTCAAGTTAGTACATGATAATACAGTGACATTCTTTAAAATATACAATATTACTACATTGCACTTCCAAGATAACCAGGTGGTCCCAGGAAATGAACTATGAACTCAAAACGGTAGATCCAGCAATAGCAATCTAAATCTATAATTTTGTCGTACTGTATTTCACCCAATCATTTATACTGCATAATAATTGAATTTTCTGTAAGACCTGTCGTAAGTATTTTGATGTATGATTGACAACAATGTAATTTTGAATTCAAATGACCCATGAAAAGCCGTATGGAAAGTAAAAATTTACGCAAGGAGACCGCTATCTTTCTTAATTGCTTGTTACAACGTAATTAAATCAATATTTTATTTCATTTCATACAAAATATAAATTCAGAGAATTTCAGTCAATTTTGCAATCTCTTGTATATATCAAATAAGTACATGATTATAATGCAGCGCAATTGTGCATGTAAACAGAGTTATCAACTTCATTGAAAGATAAGTGAGTAAACATAAGTCTGCCAGGTTTTCTGACAATTAAGGAAGAACTTGGATGAATTTTAGCATTGAATTTAATGGAAGTGTCAAATTGGTTTTCTACAATGTATGATCCTCCGGATTTACTTAGTTTGGCTATCTGATGAGAAAATGCCGTCTTAAATATCAAGTGAACTTTCTCTTTGAAATCAATAGCATCGCCACAGCTTAACTTTTCATCCTCCTCGAGTTCCATGTTTTGACAAATGGTGAGTAAATGTTTCCATACTTGTTTTACGTACACCATCGTTCTACACACAGAAAATAATTATCAACAATTAGTTGGAGAATTCCTTCAAGTAAGACACAAAAACAATTAGCAAATGAATACTTTGTATTCAGCTCACCGAAACTGGATCCCATATTCCCTGCACCAAGACTTTTTATTCTGGGATTTCTTGTAATCTTTAAATATTCGCCAAAATGTTACGAAATCACCTTCAGGAGCCCACAATGTTTGGTACTTATTGTAACGTGCTTCGCCTTCGTGCATGTCTGGGTTGTAAATTGATTCCACAGTAGATATTGCCACTATTGCACAAATTCTGGATAGTTCTTGATACTGCACCGCAAGATATAAAACTCTTGCCAGGTGTAGTTCCACCGGAAAGGCTAACAACCGTTTCGCAGTTCTTGTTAACTTTACAGGCAGTAGATTTGTTTCAATCGCTCCATAACGATGCAGTTCATTCATAGCATACTGTATAGCCTATAAAACACACGAATATATATTTTTGAGTATATTGACTACAGTGAACTAGTAAACACATGCAATGCAACTAAATAGCAACCTTGTCAGTTGGACGGTCAGGTAAGGAGAACTTCTTAAAATTTGTAATTCCTAATGATACAGCAGCGAGCAGCAAAACTCGACTAAGTTTTGATCGTAAGATTTCTGGTGGAGGAAACTCCTCCATTTTATCATAGTCCTTGCGTGTATATAGCCTGTAAACAGCGCCATCAAACTCTCTTCCTGCTCGGCCAGCTCTTTGATCCGATTGAGATTTGGAGATCAATTGCACTCGAAGGACATCCATGCCAAGAGATTCTTCAAAATATCTATTCAGATAAAAAAGTACTTATATGAATTATGACTCAAGTAAAACTCCTGAACTTTCAACGCAACAAACAATCAAAAACAAATGTTTTACTTTTTTGTTTTCATTTACGATTTACTTACTTTGATTTCACTCGACCAGAATCGATTACAACGCGTATTCCAGGAATCGTAAGAGACGTTTCTGCCAAATTTGTCGCAACAACAATTTTCCTCACATTATCTGGTGGAAGTTCAAATGATTTCATTTGCACCTCTTTGGATAGCGCGGCATACAAAGGGCATACAAATACTTGCTCCAGTCCCTTTTGTTGGTTAATTGCTTTGGCTCTAGCTACAATCATGTCAATTTCTTCTTTACCAGTCAGAAATACAAGAATATGATGGCTGAAAATGTAAGGACCAAAAATTTGATAGAGTTCCAAACTACTACTTTGAAAATTTGTAAGACGAGATTTTCAAAACTTACTTGACAGGCAGTTTCATATGAAGTTTAAGCAACGTGATCCAAGTCAGGTCAATATGATTCTCCGAGACATCATTCGGTAGATAGTTAAGTTGCAAGCTATAAGGACGGCCTTTCACGTACACAGCTTTGGTCCTATTAAGTTCAATATTCAATAATATATTTGAAATTGGTGGAATCGTTGATATTACGATTTGTAAGATGCATGAATGTGAATGCTAATTTGTTAACTCGAACTCTATCACTTACGATAATCCGTGTTGTTCCAAGTCAAAGAAAGATTTAAATTTTTCAACGTCCAGCGTCGCACTCATAACAATGAGTTTCAGTCTCTTCTTAGGATTACGGTTTTTTCTAAGAATTTGTGCATTTCTCAGTAAGGAAAGAACTACATCAGTTTCAACACTTCGTTCATGAGCTTCATCAACAATAACTACACTATATTGGTCAAAAAGCTTATCCCTAATGGCATCCATCATGAGATAACCGTCAGAAACAAAGGTGATTTTGGTATTTTCCGTGTGAAGCTTGTCAAACCGTACTTTATATCCAACAACATCCCCAACCTCAGTATTTAATTCGTAGGCTACTCTGTTAGCAAGACTGATTGCAGCAACTCGTCTGGGCTAAAAATTTAAAAGAAAAAAGTATTCCACCTAAACGTTAGGCTTAAATTTCTTCGTGACACGGCAAATAAGAAGACCAGAATATTTTTTAAAATGTTTGTTTACCTGTGTGATGGCCATGCCTCTGTATGAGAATAGTTTTGAACAATCTTTCAGTAGAAACTGAGGGATTTGGGTGCTTTTGCCACATCCTGTCTCGCCGACGACTATTAAAGTATCATTCTCCAAAAATCTTTCAATAAATCTGCAAAATCATAAAATTGTACACGAAAATCAACATATTGCAGGTAGATGCATAAACTATTGATATAAATGGTCTGGTAACATATTTTATACTTACACTTCCCTACATTCAGTCACAGGAAGTATTGGCGATAAGGACTGCACTCCGTTTGCATTACCATTTGAAGCTGACACAGTTTTACTAGATACTTTATGTTTCATCACTTGTTGTGACGACACTCCCGGCAATAATGGCATGTTTTCTCCCGTTTTCCCTTTTTTCTTCAAAAATTTAGTCGCCTTTGGGTTCCGAACTTCTTCAACAACTACATCCATATCATCGCCTTCCATTGTTGAATTACTCATGTCGATGTCATCAGCAGAATCACTTGTAGCCACGATACCAGCCTGTTGATTTTTTAATTTCTTCTTCTTCAACATGTTTAAAAGGAGCTTGTCACATTTGACTTCTGAAAACAATACAATATGTTTACTGATTACTTTACACATAAATGAAGTTGATTTTATGTCTTCAGTGGCTAAATAAAGAATGTGAGTGAGGCTATAGTTACTTTTCTTTTTTATTGACAACTTTGGCTTCTTGATGGGCGCATTTTCATTCAGTTTATCACTATCAGTTGATTGATCAATGCTGACCCTGGTTGCAAGAGATGCAGCCGTTGTGAGTGGTGCAACTAATGGCACTTTGCCTTTCTTCCGTTTTTTCTTCTTTTTCTTCCTGTTCGCATTATTGTTATTCAGTAAACTCTTTTCTGGAGAAGTCTCCTGCGAAGTACTGGATCCATTGTTGAGCAGCTGATAAGATGATGATTTCTTTCCCTTCATAAGGGACACCATAATGATTTTTTTAAATTCTTCACCTGTCAAGATTTTAAGCAATTTAACGTATTTTGCAAAAATTAAAAATTAACAAACAATGAAAACATTTTAATGCATGGCCATGTGCCAAGTGCCAATTATTCAATGCAATGTGCTCAGTTTTCACCAATATTTTTGTTTACATGCAGCTTAGCACACCTGTCACCTGTGGTATATCAGAGTTACCTACTACATACAACATACTACGACTACGAAGTACTTACATACACACAGAAGTGGTCAAATCCTGTACCGCTACTTGTGCTGGGTTGGAAATGGGGCGTTTTGCTGAATACAACCAGGTGTTGTGCAAGCTTATATAGCTCACTGCTTGGAATTCCAAATTGGATGGAATTAGTTCTTGCCTTGTTCATTGTTTGAGCTTGAAGAATGCAATGCAATAAGAAAATGCATGCAATTCATTAGTAAAACAATTAGTCCAAAAATGCAAGTATTGCTTATTGTTAAATTTTCATTGCCATATACCGATTTTATTTTATCCAATAAATCCGGGAGAAGGACTAGCCCCTTCTTACAAGATGGTCATTTTGTAAGAAGGGTCCAGTCCTTCGCAAACTGAAGGCATAGAATGTCTTCAGTTTGCGAAGTGTTGAGTCTTCTGGCCTGGCCAGGCCACCACACTAATCTCTCTGAAGCTTAACCTAATCTAATCACTAATCACTGATTCATTCTGAGTTTATGAAAATGTTTTAGATGCAGTTAGGTTATTTATGCTGTTAGCTTAGAAAGGAAAAATCTGAAAATGAGCATCATTTATGTAACTTTTAAATTAGTCAATACTCCATACACACAGCACCAAATGCATGTTCGAAAAAAATCATATTATTCATGCCATGTCAAATGTCAAGTTTACTTGTACTTTGAGTAATTACTAATTCCATGTAAAACGTAGAAAACTCTTCTAAAATACTTAAAAAATTCTAACAGACTGCATTATAGAGACAATGCAAAGATTGCTTTAGGCTCAGGTCTGGTTGCCCCAAAAATACCTATCCTTTAGTTTCCAGATTTAATTAATATTTAAATATTTGTGTTGCTTCATTTCATACTACTTTCATAATAGTTCACATTTACCGTCAGTTAATTTAGCAAGGTACAGTATGGGTATTGGGTATTTGGGTATATTTTCCTCTGACATCTGATCAAGCCCAAGTCTCCATTTATAATTCAATGCAAAAACATGTCGTCTGAAATCTTAAGGCATACATTGGGTAGTCAAAGTCTCTGTATTACAAAATTAATTTGAAAATCCAGTTATTCTTGTCGAATCGAATGCCTAGACTTACCTGACACTGAAACCGAGAAAACAAGGTAAAAGTACACGTATTAGTTGCAAGTCAAGTTTAAGTAATCCGAATTTCAGCATGAAAACTTAATAAAACACGACTGTCCATTGTTCTGGTAAAAGGTTAACAAAGAAAATATAAAAGGACCAAAACGTAGTTTCGTTTTTCCTTGGCCCCATTTTAATTTATGTATGGTCATGGTCTGGTCTGAAGCCCGATTTTCTGTTCTTTTTTGCCCGACTTGCATGACAGGAAAGTGGCAGTCTCCCACCACCATTAAACTGACGATCATATGCCAAATTAAAAAGCATAATTGAAAGAAAACACACGCTAAATGTGAGTCAGACAGATATAGTATGAATATAACATTCAACTGTAACGGTACACAACGCAAAAAGAAACGCTGGCTGATATTAGCCTATATTTATAGAGAGTATCAACAAACCTTGAAGTCTACACCAACATTCTGTACCTACTCTACAAAGTTCCCGTCCCGAATACCCTTCAAGAACCCCAGAAACGCATTTATTCTCATAGTCATTATTCTCCACGCTAAAAAACATCAAAACCACTTGGCTTGGCAAAACATAAACCGTACAATTTATCCAAGTACACTACGCTGCAAAAAACGCTGCTCACTTCCTCCAACAACGGCAACACAATTTCTCGGTCATAGTAAATACTTTAAAGCAGCGACTAGTATAGTACTACAAATACAAATCTAACCAAAGCTGCAAAGTGGTAAAAGTACGTACTATCCAAAAACCTACATTCAAACAATACATACATTTAAGTACTCATGTAATGCGCATAACTTGGCCTGGTACGTAAACGTAATTAAACATATCATAACATGTGGGCCATATATGAATAGTCAATAGCTAATTTTGTGTAGAACATGTAAACTTTTTTATTTATTTACAAACAGAAAGAATAACATAACATATTTTCAGCACGTTTGGAACTCACAAATAGCCAAAAGCTTTTTTCTCTCATTCCTTGTAATTTATAGATATTTGCTAAACAATGCATTGATGGCCCTTGAAAAAGCAGCTCGAAAGAAAACTTGTCTCAATACAAAGCAGAAAAATTTGTACATATAATTTTTTATAGTTTCTTGTCTGTAGTCGTTTTTTCCAATAAAATGAATTATCTCAAATCCATTGTGCTGTAGTTACATGTTACATTCATAAATTCATATTGATGCTGCGCTGATTAAGGAGTTATCATAAAGAGGAGTTCGTCTAGCATAGCGTCAGTCAGCCCAGCACAGCAGCGTAGTAAAAGTATGCAGAGGGCATAAAACTCTTTTGTCCTATTTTATAGATTTTTTTCTTCAAGCATGCTTACATACTATACAAGTATCAGTATCTATAAAGCCCGTTGTCTGCGTACTCACATTTTTGTATGTATACGGCTTACTCTTATGAATGCATAGCGCTCACCCATTTGTATGCAAGCAAGCAATTCACTAAGCAAGCAGCT
>JAQFXM010008402.1:0-10703 GCA_034693345.1 Entomobrya multifasciata | reverse complement strand
ATATACTTGTCTTATATGTGCCTCTATACATTAAAACTCATTCATTATTAGAAACACAAATGGTCGTTAGTTTTTTTCCTTTTCACTATTTTCCTCCCCTATTTTCTCTTTTGGGTAAAAGTACATAAATAAAGCAAGTGTTGTGATGTAGCAAGAAATTTGTATCATTGTCCTGCTGCTTTTTGTCATTTGTTTTGTTGTGGTTGGATGGTGAATGTGGGCGAATAAAAAGAAGGAAAGCATGTTATTATGCAAAATACTTGACATGACAAAATTTACAACATTTCAGGTTTGAATTTTTTTTTAAAGGTGTACGCCTTTCTTTACGAGTTTAAATAATAGTACAGTTTGGAAAGGAAAGTTACATAACAATGTTTTCATGTTAGTATTGTTGTTGTGACGGTGACATGTGTAGAGTGTTGAGTAGACTGACGTAACTTTGTGAATATGAATGTTTTTGAAGAAAGTCGTTTTTCATCATTTTACCGATGAAGTTTCATAAAGAAAAAAATACTTCAATAGAAAGCATAGAAGTAGGTTGAATTTCTACTTGAAGTAAACATTTTTGATTTCTGACTTGACGCGATAGACAAATAAGCGAATAGTATTTAGAAAAGTGTGTCAGTGAAAATATTAATGATTTTTTTTGCATTCAAAGAAGTCTACCAGGAAGAATTGGTAAATAAATATTTTGTTATTAAAATGACAAAAGTAAATAATAGCTTTGTATGAGTAAACTTGTTTTCAAAGTCATCCTAAGAATCAAAAGGAAGCATTTGTTGTAGTTGGTGGTGTTGCGTGGGTGGGTTGGATAAATTAATATACTTTGTTGTTGTACACACGGACGGTCTTTACAGAGGTACAGTTAAAGCTAACTACGAGCAGCAAAATTTTAGCTTCTTTTAATAATCGTCTGCGCTTCCATTTAATTTACTTCAGTACTCCAGACTATTCTCCTGACCCTGACCTGAATTTTACTTTAAATAACATACTACTTGTATACATTTTACATGGTAAATGAATCACTCAATATTTTTTAAGTTCCATTCGATCATCTCAAACCTTCACCATTATCATCATCCCACAAAACTAATTACTAAATTGAGGGGCAAAGTCCAAAGAACGTACGTACTCAACCCATTCATTCAATTATCTACTATCCACCTCGCCAAAACAATTTTTTTACTAGGTCAGCTCATCAGATAAAAACTTTTTAATGAAAACCATCACCATTTTTTTCGCTTCTCTTGTGTATGCATGTGTGTGTGAAATTTCCCGTTTAAAAATTACTCGTTATAAAATTAGTGTACACTTATATAACCCAGTACAAGAAAGGACACTCCACACTATACATTGTGTAGTTTAATGTAGAAAACTAGTAATAATCATTATCTTTCATTATGCCTCTCTCCAACTTTTGCAAATACACAATAAACAGCCATGTTGCCATCCGCTGTATTCTCATCATCACCAAAAATACCCAAAAAACCACATTTTCATGGGGTTGTGGGTCTCTCTCCAACTAACATGTATGAACGGAGAATTAAAAGCTATTGGGAAAATGAAAGGGGCGTACACAAGCTCTACATACTTTTATTATACCTAAGTATATTCAGATTATATTATGCGTGGGGGAGGAAATATCATATATACTAGTGGAACTAAGTAAAAGTAGTAAGGTTTTCATTAGGTAACTAACTATTATTTTGCCACGGTCCCGGCACCAACTCACCAGACATAATGACCTGCTGTTATGCTCCACACTAAAATGCATAATGATAGTAATGATAAGTAATAGGGAAAATATTCTCTCCTCTCTAAATGTATTCTTAGGTTACCTAGTATTTTCGTGTTATTGCCCCATATTGCTTTAGATAAATGGCTAGTTTCAAACTTTCCAATGTCATGGAACATAAAAAAACAAATAGCACAACAACAGCAACATAGCCCATATCCCATATGCCAGTCCTGTACAAGGACTTTGTAGACAATTGCATGGATATATTATGCATTCATAACTGCTTTCTCCCTTGAAAAAAATTGTATCCTTTTTACTTTTTAAATAGCTTGGTGGACTGGAATGGAAATTACGGGCTATTTGTCCATTTTCGTCAATATGTTTATAATTTGGGGAAAATTTGTAAGTAATTTTTAAGATATAACCTTGTTTTCAATGTAAAGGAATTTTTGTGTATATACCTATATGAATGCAAGGTACATACATATGTTTTGTACACATGGCTATTGTATTGTATATGTCTCGGGTTTCCCAGGAGGAAACCTTTTTTCTTTTCGTGAAATCCCCAATTCATAATAATCGTTTATATCGCAGTAGTACACCTGAGGTCTCTGACCCTTTCTATGCCAAACACACACAAGTTCTAAGAAAAATATATAATAAGAAGTTTGAGTTTAGTATAATAAAGTGTTATGTTTATGAATACTTTTTTCTATTTTATGATGTATGTCATGCTATGAAAATGTGAAAATGGCGATACAAACCCTATCACCTCACACATCGTTTTGTCCTCATTTATTCCATTCCAATTTCCTAGTCAACTTGTTAAATAAGTAATTTACTGCTAGCCATGATCCAAAAGAGAAGGAAAAAATGATTGATTTTCATCAGTTATGAATGTGGTACAAAAAGAAGCCGACAGTCTTAACTCCATTTCTTGTGCCTGTGCCGCCAAAAAAAACTCGACCTTTGTCTTTTTTGAGTTGTAATAATGTCAGCTTTTGTTTAACTTTAATCAAACTGGAATAATTAAAAAGGGAATGAGAAAGGCGAGCGAACATGTATGTTTTTTTCTTTCAGATGACAGCCCAGATTACAATACAGCTCTACACTATGGCCTGACCTAGCATGGCACTACATGAGGAAATGGAAAGAAAAGTGAAACACCGCATATTGTCCAATTCAATTCAAAACTACAAACAGAAGAAAATGTAGACACAGTTTATTAAAAGCTAAGAAAAGAAAGTGCTATTTTTTATCATCTGATGTGATATGTGAGAGGCCCAACAGGAAGTAAATGAAAAGTAAAGTTAAGGTGGTGGTGGTGGCATGGCAAGTAAAATGAAAAAAGAAAACAAAAAGTATGTCATTCAATTTTTATTTACAGGAAGGCCAAAAAATATATAAACCACACACACAAGAAAAAGAAGGTTGTGCTGAGCTGTGTGCAAAATTGTTTCGCGGAGTGAATAAAGTGTACAGGGTAAACTTGTGGGTTTATAGATACAAAGTAGCAAATTAAGAATAGTGAACTTAAGAATAACCCTGTATACTGTATATACAGCTATGTATGTAATTCTTTCATTCTTCTTTGGTATCCTATGGGCCCTGCGTTAAAATGTCCAAACCTCGAAATCCGACGTAAAAAACGACCGAACCATAAGTACCGAAACAAAAATGCCCGATGCGTCAAAACGACCAAAGCGTCAAAACGTCCGAAGCTTTAAAATGCCAATGTTACATTATTAAAAAGCTAAATTCGTTTGCGTTTTGCATCCGAAGTTTCATTTTATGCCAATTTTCCATTCATGATGTATTTTAAAGAAACTCATAATTTTTTTGTTTTACACTTTTTAATTTACCACTGCCTGTCCATCAGTCAACATGGAGTTTCCAAGAGCTTGTCGTTTGGAATTTGTGAATAGCGGTAAAGGGCATAAAAAATTAGTTTTTGAAGGCTGTATGTTTCTTCGCCATTCTTCGCATAAAAGTTCAATTTATTTTAAGTGTAAATTTAGGCATAGTGGTTGTGGTGCTGGAGTAACAGTTATAGACTTCAACCGCACTGATTGTTCGTATTCACGTTATGATTGATTGAATATTGAATGGCAAAGAGCAAAAATACAAATTGTTATACGATAAAATAGAGCATATCATGAGTGGTTATAATTCCTTACTTACAACTAAAGAATATCCTATGTCAATTGCAAACTGTCTTTATGATTATTATGGCTTATATACTAGATTGTTTTTTTTATAGTTTGAATTTTAAAAATATTTTAATACATAGATTTAATAGTTTTAAAATGATGTAAAAATTATTTAAGAATAAATTTTGCTAAGATTTTTATTTACTCGGCTTTTGGTGTGAAGAAATATTGTCATTTTGAAGCTTCGGACGTCTTGACGCTTCGGTCGATTTGAAGCATCGGAATTTTTGGTTTTGGTACTTACGGTTTGGTCCTTATTTACGTCGGACTTCGAGGTTTGGATATTTTGACACCCGACCAAATTAGAAGTATTAGATGCTGCAACATAATCAATAAAATTGTTGGTGAATATGGAAATGTAGTGAAGTGAAAGTAAGCTGATTACAGGAGAGGACGATTGTATTAAGTCTATCTATTGTCTATTGTCTGCGTTATTTTACAAAAAAACGAAGACACAATTTATTCAACCAAAATTTCGTGAACTTTGTAGTGAGGTAATGCTGATATTGATACGCTTACTGATCTTTCAAATAATGAAGTTCACAAAACTCTTTCGGGAAAACAGAGGTGAATACCTCGTGCGTGTATTCTTTTACACTTGTGCAAGGAAATAAAAACCAACAAATCGTGGCGTAATTGGTTTAGGTACATCAAAGATATTTTGAATAGCTTCATACTAGTATATACAGCAATAGATTTCTGTGTTATTATCAAGCTGATTTAACGAACATGATAGTAGTCAGGGAAAATACAATTCTAATGCACATAAGGTGCAACTTTTCTCGGTTGTTTTTTTATTGTTTGGGATGGGGGACGCAGTCAGGGAACTGACCAACGGATTTGATGATCAATAGCATTTCAAAGTTGTTCATATGAATTGACTTGTATGCATGCAAATCGTATTGCAAACGTACAAAATGATATTTACTCGTACTAGCTAATTGTTCTTTACTGGTCAAAATTGAATTCTACATATGCACGAAAATTTTACAGTGCTCACGCAAATTGAACTATGCATGAAACTAATGTATACTCATGCTAGTTGTAGTGAACTCATAACAATTAATTTAATATAATTAACACGAATACAAGTCAATTCATATGAACTACTTTTAAATGCTATTGGGCATCAAATACATAGGTCAGTTCCCTGACTGCATCCCCCATCCCCGAAATAGAAAAAACAACCGAGATAAGTTGTACCTGTTATGTGCATTATATTTCCCCTGGCAACTTTCATGTTCGTTAAAGGCCTTGGTTATTATAAGTTCATTTATGCTGATCTTCTGAAACAACAAAACGTTAGAGCACATAGGTTTATGTATGTAGTATAATATGTACTTATATGTAGATATGTATACGGTTTTTAAATAGGTATGGTCCCAAACGTAATGTGATTGCTTTCAATATATGCCTTTGGGATTGACAGTTGA
The DNA here is from genome assembly GCA_034693345.1 of Entomobrya multifasciata. Taxonomy (NCBI): domain Eukaryota; kingdom Metazoa; phylum Arthropoda; class Collembola; order Entomobryomorpha; family Entomobryidae; genus Entomobrya; species Entomobrya multifasciata. The sequence continues at coordinate 5,322 of JAQFXM010008402.1, read as the reverse complement.
CAAGCTAAATTTAGTCCTTTTAGGAAACGAAAAAGATTTTTGTTTTGGGCAATATTTTGAAGCTCTGGAAGTGATCCAGGCTATGCAACGTCACACAGAAATATGCTCAAAATACGGTTTTCCATTTATAGAATAAAGTCTGATTGCTGCAATGAGTGGATAATTTGATTTAATACTGCTGTTTTGAAAACTCAGTGCAGTGTTTACTCGACTGTCGCAATCCTGAAATGAGTTTGCCTTTGTGTTGGAAATACTGCATAACTATTATGGTAGTCACTGGATTTATAGTGGTTAGGATAAAATAATTTATTCCGAGCTTTCGAAAATATTCTATTTTCTTCTTCAGGGACAAACATAAAAAAATCTTATTAATTATTATTAACTCAAGTTATTATTGTAGATACATACAAGTTTCTTTTCGAATGCACATTCTATAGAGCTTTTACTGCAAAATTTTAATCAACGAAATATCGTGCTCTTATATAAAGGTTTTTTCAAACAGTTGTGTTTTAAACAGTAATTTACTAAATTACATAAACTAAAAAAAATTCTGGTCATATTGGTAAACCTTGCGGAAAAACCTAACACATACGTCTCAACCTAAAAGTTGGATTGAATGAAAGAGTACGTTTGGTGCATTCTTTTTATGATGGATACTCGTCGTACCTTAGCCAATGGTCTTCATTTCTACAAAATGTATTCGTAAATGCACATTGAATGTGTACAAATCATGTTTATGCTCTAGTTAGTATTTATATGAATCGAGATCGAGAATTTTAATGTAAATATACTTTCGCTTTTTAGTTCATGCATATTCATATTTAAATGATGTCATATTTCATCTTCACCTTGAAATGAAGTATTCACGGTCTTATATTATGAATTGAAAAGGTTAGATTACTGAAGCAATATCAAGTTACACCCAACTGGTAACTACCCAGCAGACTCTAAAAATACTGGTTCTTTTCTACCACAGCCAAATACAATTTTATCTTGTTCTATAATAATGAAATATTGATAATTTCGGAAATGTTTTCAAAAAGTGGTCAGATTTTCCAGGAAGTAGCCCCTTTTAATTCTGTGTAACGAGAAAAGAAAACGATATCGTATTTATTAGCTGCCAGCATATAAGTCGATTTCTAAGTACTAAATTTTTCCGTAATTAAATTTAACATGTTATAGAATAATAACTTCTAAGCCTCAGTGCTCATATTACAACAACAACCAATTAATGAAAAATATCGTTGTTGTATTCCATTTATGATCCATAGCAAACCAAGTATTCGATTCAAGTTTACCAAGCTATGTACCTGCTGAAAAATATGAATCCTAAGGTGGCATATATGGTTGTAAAAAGCTGGAAATGAAGCTGTAAAAGTAAACATTCGTTGGGGCCGTCAACTTTTGATAAAATTGCCAAAAATATGAGAAACCCTAAATTCACGCTTACCTCAGAAGTTATGTATGTTGTTTTTCCATTCCCAATAATCATGCGGAACCAAATATGTTTATGTGGGTACTTTGATGTTTAAAATTAAAGTAAGAAAAAATCCTTTGAACTCTTTGAACTACAAACTTTATAAATTAAATTTTATAAATTATACTAGGTACGTCTATTGTCTGTATTTTTATTTACGCATTGTACAAAGTAGAGATCTGTAACATGATCTGTGAAAGACTGTGATATTGTTATTCAGAATATAATACATAGTCAGCTTTGATGTCATATTAGAAAAATACATTAGAAATAGAGTACATTCGTATGAGTGTGCTTAGAAGTAAATAATTTTATTTTAGGAGTGAACTTTCCGTAAACTTGTGTTGTTTGTTGGCTTTAACATTTCCTTATCAATAAGAAGCCAGTTTATGCATACCTTTGTTGAGTTCGAAAATATTCTTCTCGGGTAGTAAAATAGTTGAAGTTTTATGTTGTGTTTGAATTTTAATTCACATTTAATTTATAAAAATATAAGGTCTTAAATTCGGCTACTTGAATCATGATCAACTAAGGCAGTTTTCCTTATACTTGGCAATTCAAAGTTTTTTTCTTTTATAGTAAGTTCAGAAGTAGTAGTTTGCTTAAAAGTTCAAACTGTCTTAGGTTATCTCTATGAACGCATAATATTTCCTTATTTGACTGATGTACTAACAGCGTATACAGAACACAGTTATTATAAGACTTTACAGCTCACAGAAAAAGTGTAGACTATGAAGTTAAAGAGGGTCGGGATGATAGTTTTATCTGGGCTTATCTTTAGTCTAATCAGTGCAGTATATTCAAAAACTATAACCAGCATTCAATAAACTTAAAAAAGTGGCATTCTACAATGTTCAACTAAGTATATGCCTCTAGACCTATTTACTATCTTTTATACACCTGGTAAATCCTTTAGAACCAGGTCGCACAATGTGAAAGTAATGAAATAACCGGAAAAGGATTATGCGGAAATTCTAACAAGTTTTTATTGAAAAGTTGAACAAAAAACTTTTTTTGAAACAAAAAGGACGCGAGAACTAGCACATGGCCACAAAGGATTGTAAATACCATTATGCCATTGGATGGAGAAAATTTCAGATGAAAGTATAAATATGCACTTTGTTTTTCACTTTTGAAAAAGTCACCTACGCTATGAAAACTACGCAATTAGTTTACTTAAATCATAAACTAATACGCAAAATAAAATTTACGACTTTCTGTCCGTAAATCATTAGTGCATTATTTTTAAAGTATAGCTGCAGCGCGTTTACATAATAAAATGTAGCATCAGGTAATAAGAAACAAGTATTTCTTTTTGTGTGGTGAAAGCACAGGTGAACGAAACTACTTATATACTGAATATTGATGATGCATGTAATGAGAATTGTGATGGTTTCAAGGTCACATAAATCAAGTTATAGCTTAAATTTTATGTAGCTTGTAAATTATATTGGGGTATTCTGCACAACTTGCTTGAAGTCATTTTGCTTCCTCTAGTTAGTTTAGGAAGCAAAATATATATGAATTTCTCACACACAACAATAAGTAGTACATAAACACTATAAGCTGGATTTTACTGCCGTAATCTCAGCCAAAAGCAAGATTTTCATGTTATTCATACTATGCTTGTTTATATACAGATCAATTTTTGTGGATGCGGTTTGATGTATCTCAGAATTTTTAAACCAGTCCAAAATAGGAATTGACCAAGGACAATACGATTATTTTCTCTCTACATCAACGAGATTAAGTCATAACTTTGAATTAGAATAGTGTTAATTATTAACAAATGATGCTTTCTCGGATTAAATGGAAAGCATTGTGCATGTTGTACAAGTTAATTCGGCTAAAATATCGGAAGCCTTGTGGGAAACAGTCGCTGCTTTAAGTCATTTTTTGTTGAAATCTTTTGTAAGTAAACAAACATATCCGGTGATTCCAAGTTTTTACGTCAGCAGATTTACCATCCATATTGCTTTTAGATTGTCCTAGTTCCTTGATCCAAAATATATTTTGATGTAAGTGCCAGAGTACTCATGAATATGTATTCAAGTCACGATAGGATTTTGCCGTTTTTGATGTTGCACATAATATGCATCTCAGGTTGGTCATATATGTATACAAGGAGGGCCTTTTTAATTCTCATATAAAATGCTCGAGAAAATTTTGTTATATTGTACGGTTGGTTATCTTATTTAAGATTTTTTTATTAATGTAGGCAGGAGGTTCACCACCGTTTTGGCCGCAATGGCTTATGACTTATTGAGCTAAATTTAAAAATAGATACATTGAAACCAGTAAACAAAGAGAAAGACTCTCTAACTCTTAGTTTTCTATTTCCTTCATATCCAAATTATAAATTCATAACCTTCTTCGCATATGTCTTTTTTTTCTTTTTTGTGGTTATGCTCCTTGCTACATGTCATACTTGTAAATTACAGTCTGTACAACTCAAGAGTGAAAGGATATTACGGTGCAGCTAACGACGTCATCTTGTTGTCTCCTCATTGTCTTCTTTGCAGTCAACAGCTTATCTCACAGCTCGCTGAACACATTAAGTACAAAGTACTTACAATGCGTGTTTCCTAATTCAGAGTTCATAGCCTCCTAAAGTAACAAAATATGGGGATAGAAAGTGTGGCAAGATGGAGAAACCGTAAACGCTTGTTTCGAGCTTCAGTTTTCTCTGCGATGGAAAAATACCCTGAATTTAGATTTTATTTTATGAATGAACCTTCCTTGTTTACATTTTTCAGCTTCCAGTCCTTTTGTTCTTATCCTATTCCTTTACCAATGAACAATATGACAGGTTGAGTACTGCATTCTGTAACTTTTTTTAGGAAGAGGATTTCGCATTCATGTTGCCATTATCATCACTGCACTGTCTTGTCCAAAAGTTTCAGCGCCATAAATCCCCCTTTTTTCACTCACAAACCTAACTTCGTATTCAGTTTAAACTATTGCAAATTGTACGAAAGAAGCTTGGCTACTACAAAGCAGAAGAACGAACTGTAACCATAAAAGATAAAGGAAGATATTGACATGCTCCAGTTACTTTAATATTATTAGCTCTAGTCGGCGTAAAACTTGTGCTTCATAATATGTAATGTTGAGTATGGGGCATCATGAACCATAAGTGGAGAAAGTATACGAAATTTTTATGCAGTTTTAAAGTGTTTTGTGTACAAGATGGATTTCGTTCATCTTTGTTTGTTTCGTCTACTGTATAGAGTTTGGACTCAAGTTACGAATTGGAAACGAAAGAAATTACACAATTTTCACTTGATTTTGTTGTCGTAAGCGCCTACAAAGGAGGCATTTCTAGCGTCTCTTGTCCTTCTACGAGTACTTGTATTACATACTTGTTATCGTATTTCTTCAATGTTTGCAAAAAATGCACTTAAGCCTTAAATGCCTTTAAGTTTGCGGCACCTTATAGTGTTGCATCTGTGCTTAGTGTAAGAGCTACAAAGACGCGTGCTGTAGTGTTGCTGCTGCTGAAAGAGTTTTATTGTTATTCATTTCAATAAAGGATTTTTATCTTCATTACTTTTACACACGCATAAGTTTATTTACAATACATACATATATTTTCTGCTACATCAATCGTAAAGCTTTTCAAATAAATTCAATTAAATTCTTAATCTAATTCTTGGAGTTTAATCGAAGGAACCGATGTAATGGATGTCGTTTTGCTTTGAGTGAAATTAATTAACTAATAATGCTTAGCTAAAATGTATTGATTTGTAACAAATCATAAATAAAGTAATTAGGCATGGAGGAATCGGGTCAAGTTCCGTCAAGCTGTATCAAACTTGCCAGGCAACGAAGTTTGATACGGCTTG
>JAQFXM010008401.1:0-10706 GCA_034693345.1 Entomobrya multifasciata | reverse complement strand
GTCGGGCATCTCAAGATTAACTTTCTTTCGATGGTTTTGCACATTTGTGTGCTAATTTTAATTTGCCCATTTTGACTTTAAAAGCTGTTTTAACCCTTTAAAAGCCATATTAACCATTAAAACCCAAAGCCATGGCTTTTTATGTACGGTTTTAGCCATGTCTGGTGTGAATTCAACCAATAAAGTTGATAATACAACTCTAAGCGTCAATTTAAATTCCTCGTCTTCAACCATAGCTGAAAAAACTTTAAGTATAAATCCTCGCATGTACAAACTTGCTGAAGCATTGAGTAACACATGCAAGAGAATTACAATGGCGCATGATAAAATCAGGTTCGGAACTAAGTTCATGAATGAATTACTTGAAGAACTAAATTCTACGTTAGAAATTCGTGATGTGACTGATCCTTTATTGCTAAGAGAATCTAATATGGAGGTAACTGAAGAAGTAACGAAAAGATGGGATGAACAAATAAGCGACACTTTTAGTTTATTTCAAAAGTATGCCTGTCAATTTAGAGCTGAATTCGAAATTCTAGTAAACCTTTTAAGTGAATTTGATATTTGTAAGTACGATGGACAAGCTCTTGATGAAACCGTTCCACCCATGTACAGGGATTATCAAAAATGGCAAACAGTCCGTACTCTTACTGACGGAAGATGTTTTTACCACGCATTATCATTTAACCTTATTGGGAATTCAAGTCTCTCTAATGTGTTAAAAGTTTTTCTCGCATTTATTATCATTTCCGATTTTGACATTTATGAAAGTATTTTTGCAACACTTGATTCGTCAGCTTCAAAAGTTTTACTAAAAGCCCTATCATATAATTGTTGGGCGGATATGGAAATTATAACTGCTATGGCATGTGCCCTTCAACGTCCAATTTACGTCGTCACTGGATTGCGGGATCGCTTAAAAGTTAGTGTCTATAATGAACTAGAAAGTGAAAGAGACCCTTTGTATATTGGGTTTATTAATGTATTGGGTCGTGGCAAGGAAAATCATTTCATAGCTTTACTACAAGATGAATCCTATATACCTACGACAATTACTTCTGTAAACTCAAACTCTGAAGATATTAATATTCAAAGTATTCCAGATGACGATGTAGAAATGGTTGAGCTATCTGATTCTTTAGAGGAATCATTGTAATTTTGAATAATATATTTACAGACATACTTACGTTAGTTATGTTAAAAAGTAAATTTAAATAATTATAAGTGCATGATTTTTTAACGTAGTAGTAAAATAGTTTTAAATTTATCAAAAATCAAATCCTAAATATGAAAAATAACTAATAGTTTCATTGTTGTGACCAGGTTAAAATCAATTACACGATCCATATGAATCAGTTGAATGATCGTCTTTGTTTTTCCTACAGACACGCAGACCGACATTTCTTTTGCATTGGATTTATAAAGTAATTTGGTTTCTGTTACCGGCAAGAGAGTGTCGATTTGCTGTTTGTTAATGGAACATGTATAACTTAGTGTTGGTCATGCACATAATTTATCTAATGTACTCACAAAGTATGCAAGGTTCAAATGGGCCTGTTACTTTACATAAAAGTGTAATTTAACAGTAAAGTACAATATCATAATCATCTTTTGTAAAAAACTTTGCCCGATAAAGCTTCATTCTTTTTGTACTGTGTGCCATATAAGTACAACATGGAGGTGATGCTGTTTTTTGGATCTTTTGAAATTCCTGTTGTATCGAGTTTCTCTTCCGACTGCTGTTAAATTTCAAATAGCATACATTCAATTAACGAATAACCATCGACGTGATGAGAACATGACACAGGTCATGTCAACCAGTAAAATCGAAGATACATGTAATTGTTATTTGGTCATATCCAATAGTACTGAAGTTTAGAGCTGGAAATATAACAAACATTGAATATGTAATCTATGATCTTTTCCTTGTGATGCTGTCGCTGTTTTTGTCTCGTACTGCATAATTTGCAATGACATTTCATAAAAGTTATAGAATTCCAAATATTCCCTGGAAATTCTCATTGAACCCCGTTAGTAAGAGCTTTGTGGTATTTTACAGACTAAGTATTAATTTAATTAAATTTAGAAACGATATTGGTACATTATCATCAATCATCAATTCGTGGACTTGTGTATTCTTCTCGTTGCTCGGTTTGCCGAAGCATTCTATTCAACAATCTAGCAAATTCAATCTCCATAGATAATCCAGGATAAATTCTGTTTGGAACAAGCATCAGACTTCTTATACATGGTATATTTTTGTTTTAAGAAGGAGTGGGGTATCCAATTTACTCATTAAATAAACAAATATTTGTGTCGATTTAGGCAAATTATTATATACCTTTTTACCTGAAACATGCATGTGTGGTTTATTGGATAGCATTGGATATGCATGATGACACGCGTACAACGATACAGTTTGCATGAAAATATATGGTCGCATATGGATGGATGTGTATGAATTATGCACAATTGGAAAAATTTAGAAGCATAACGGTATTCTGGATGTCACGCGTCAGTTAAGCATGCTTTTACCTTTTTCCAATTTATGACCATGGTACTTTACTGTAGAACGAGATCTTAGGAGACGTCCTGATAGACAATTGGTAATTGAATTATCCTTTGATCTAATGTTAACATTTTTAACTTTGAGGAAGAGCTGAATTGATTTTGGGATTCAGTTTCAGTTCATCATTCATGATGTCATTAAGTCGTCGCTATCCCCATGGATCATATTCTTCGGATTCCGACTCGGAAGGTGTTCAGTATCAATCAGTAAGTGTAAACGTTTTTTACATTTTACAATGGTTAGAAAAATAAAGTTGTTAGGTATAATCATTAGTGATAGGTTTAATTGATAGTTTTTTTGCGTTTAATTATTATTTATTTTAAAGAATTAATTGGTGTATTTTTGTGATGTTTTAGATTCCAGCTTACAATCCATATCGTCGGTACTTTTTGAGCTTCATGTTCTACTCGACATTGATTCTTATCAATTTTGCTCTGTTTTCGATTGGTTTTTGGTTTATGACAAGTGCTTTTTCGTCAAGAGGAGGAGGTGATTGCAACTGCAAAGCAACCCAGACAAACCATGCGCCCCCAAAAGAACATCGCACGTTATGGTGATGCGAAAAAAGGGGTAATTGAAGACACATTTTTAAAACATGTAGTAAATTTTTAAAACATGTAGTAAATTTTATATAATGTGTTTAACCAATTCATAATTTGTTTCGTTTAATTATTTGTTTTTCAGAGGACGGTGGATAGTTTCTTCTGTCCACATTGTGGAACAAGACACAGACCATCTCTACGGATCTGTCCATCGACAACGTGTGGGAAACCATTGACGGTTCATCCTAAATGCGGCAACTGTCACAGTCCTCGTGAAGGTGGGTATATTTGGAATAAATTTTTAGTTGAACTTTTTATTATTTAATGAAATGTAATGAAATTTTCGTTTTTTTAAATTTGATAGACCAAAGCCACCGATACTGCCGGTTTTGCGGCCTTTTGTACTCGGAAGTGGGTGTTGTACTACCAGTGGTGGAACAATAATCCCTGACAATGTGGCATCATTGCAGCAATAATTCTGCACTTTTGATTGGCATTAAATTTAAAATAAAGTTGTGAAATAACCTAAATTTTTGTTTAGTTACTTTAAATTCTTTTCGAAATAGTCAAAATCTGTGCTAAATTCAGAACAATTATCATAATTATGAAATCGCATTTCAGTATTTGGTTCTCATTACATAATGAAGTGGTCACAATCAATCAATTTCGAATTTTCAATTAATCACTTGCATGATAACTATAAAAACTAAATTAATTACGCAGTTTCTATTTTTAAATTTGAAAACATTGCGCATTTTATTGATGCCAATTGCACTAACGAGTTACTTTAAATTAATTGCAACCTTTGCACTAACGGCTAACTTTGCACTAACGGCTAACTTTGCACTAACGGCTAACTTTGCACTAACGGGTAATTTTCACTAACCGGTCACGGCACTGGTTTAATATCAATCAAAATATAGACACACATCATGCGAAATTGCGAAGCATACATAATCATTACAAAAACGTTTAATCTTTTGTCATATTTTTGACATTTTATTAATTTAAGAATTATTTCGAAGAAAATTACAATCAAATACCATTCGCTTATTTTTCATTCGAAATTTAGGAATTAATTTCGGTTTCGGCGGGCAAAGCTAGATTGCTCAATAATGGCAAATTGATAAAAGCAATGCAATGTGGTGTGATATGCTTTTACATAGTTTTTACACAGGATAGTATTTGAAAGGGTGATTCCTACTGCATCACAGAGCAGTAGTACATACTGCTATAAATCGGAGTAATTGATTTTTAAATTAATTTCTTTATTGCACCTGACCTAATACACTGATTTATTTATCAGTTTTACCGTTAGAAGTGATTTTCTAATAAACAATTAAAAGCATAAAATAATTACATGCAATTTAAAAAAAAATGAGCCGGTAAACATCCTTGCATAATGAGTATGGGTACCCTGATTTCTAGACGAGATTTTTGAAGGTTTTGTTTTAAGTGAAAATAATTCAATAATAATTACGTAAACCTTTCAAATTCTAATTAAACAACAATTTTATGTTCTGGTATAAGATTACTTCATTTAGTTCATGTAATTTTCGCTATGCGAACTTGTTTACAAACTACCATTACACAACTTTTAAAACTACATGTGTGTATCTGCAGCTGCACTATGCACTGATGTTTCTACGCACAACTTACTATCAAGAACTTTGAAAGAAAGAGCATAAAATCAGTTTACCACATCGTTCGATTTTAGTTATATACCTGCGTTATACATGCATATCAATCATATTCAATCTTCGATTACCGTTTCAAAGAAAAAGGAATACGTATGTAGGTGATAAAAATACATGCCATGGTCATATTTGGAAACAATGAAGGCCAAAATGTACATAAACGTAGTAGATTGAAGGATTCAAAAAAGCGTCGACACACGATCACACGACAGTTCTAAGCTGACGTGAAAGTAGATGTCTTTATATGCTCCAAACTGCAGGACCTTTGTATAAATAATGTTACAGCGCAGCGGCTCTATGATCTGATGCTATTTATGTGAGTTACAGTTACGCTTTCACAATCAGTAATACGTATTTCGTCTTTATTTGCGACTTGTCGATTGGATCGCACAATCGCACATGGAAGTTTATCGATTTATGCTTTTTTTTAGACATATAGAGATAAATACTGATACATAACTACTTATGAATACAATTTAAAATTCGTGAAGATTCTATAATGTAGGATTAAATTCATTAAATAATATAATTTTCTACGCTGCTGTATTAATGAGTAAATGTATATATCTAGACATATTTGTTTTACAAACCCTTACAAAACCAGAAAATAGTAATAAATAAATAAATTAAGACTTAGATTATTCTTATGTAGCACTAGTAAAAGTAGTTTTTGCAACTGCAAGCATCCCGTAGGTTGTGGTCAATATAATGGATTTCCCGATTCTGACAAAACAGCCTCATCATCTTTTTCTATAAAAAATAGTAATCAAGGTGGTATTAATATGTAATAACAAGTTTTAAAAGAATACTTTCAAAAGATGCTATAAAAGTAGCAGGTTACAAAAATAGGTACATAAATTAAATAAATGTATATTTATGCATGTGTCATGTCATGATTATTGAGAACAAATGTTTGGTTATGGCATGATAATATGTAATATAAGTAGAAAAATATATACTCGCAAGAGTGAGTGATTAGAACATGAATTATATACGTATGTACAATAAAAACCTACTAAAATTTTGCCTGGTGCCAAGTCCCCTGCGTAGAACGAGCAAATGTCGCACACTGAATCCACATCATAACCTTGAACCTGAGTTGGCGGTGCAAATATTGAAAGAAGAACAAGACTGGCAACAAATACATAAATAATGACGAATGCTGACCTTAAATCAGCCACAAAGAGGTTCGTACGGATAGCCATAATCATTATATTATGTTTAGAAAAAACAAAAAGGTTATTAAAATGTTGGCAATTTTTTTTCTCGTCACGAACAAGACAACGATTATGATTGTCAACAGTTTTACGCCAACAATGGTAGCTTAAATCATCAAAGATACGGTACAATTCACAAGTCAGTATAAAAGATTGTACGCTTTAGAACAACAAAAAAATGTTTCAACAATGTATAAAGATGCCGCGTTTTATATATCGTTTAGTTTAAAACATGTATCATATACCTACTGTTGGCTTCTTTCTTTAACTATCATAAAACATGGTACACAGTTTATTATTGTAATACACTGGTTAGAAAAATTACATTCCAATTTCCTTTATATCCACACAAAAGAACGCTTTTTTCACTTCACATTTATACAATTGGAAGAATAAGAAACGCTGCCTACCACAATTTTTTTATCAAGACAATTTTCAGTATATTCAACTATCATCGAGAGCGCTCAATACACAAGAACAAGTTTATCTTTTGGCAGCTTACAACAATGTCAAGTTTATTGGCACTGGTCGACAAATTCAAGAAAAACACGGAATAGAACTTTAAACAAAACATTACTACTGATACTCCATTGGGTAACACAGAAAAAGTTGATTATATTGACGTTATAAATACCAAAATGTTTCCAATCACTGACTATACAATTAATAGAGTATCCGTATCATTTAATTGATACCAATAAAGCAAGTCCAATCCTAATATCACATATGTACATATTATATTAGTGAATTATATTACTTATAACCTAAATCCATTCATTGATGATTTCGTTACATATGCTTAACTTACTGTCAAGAACTTAATTTTTGTTTGGTTTACTTGTCCGGTCTTCTGAATAACCAGACAAGACAGGATCATCATTAATGTATCTATGAAAGCTGGTTAATAACATGTGCATTTATTTGCATAAAAATATTTATTTGGCTGATCACCGATAAAAATCATTCCATCCACCCCCTGTTTTGCTACTTACTCATGACTTCTGCTCATTAAATTGTAGACGAATCAAATATTGATAGAGAAGGATGGACCATGGATTATTCAAGTGTAGTAGTACAGGTATTATATTCGCAAGAAAAGCTACTTTCCTCTTTGGCCCTCATGACATGACCACAATAAAATTTGAAAAGATCGGTTATATGATAACAAGAAATAGGCATGGTTTACAACAATGAGGCAGGCGTGTAATAATGGTGCATGTTGTATATCTTTGCATGATTGACTTATTAAATCGTTTGTGTGAGTGTATTGAATTATTGGATTGTAATCAAATTTGTGTATACATTTTCCGTACCATCCTTACACCTGCACGTCATTGTTCAAGCGTGTTTGACCATAGTCGTATGAATGTGATCATTGTGATCATGATCACTTTAAAATACTAACCACAATAGTTGAATTTTTGAAGAAGTATGAAAAATCCTTATTTTTTTCTGTTTTGCCAAAGAAAAAAAGAAACGTAAAGATTTTGTTGTTAAAATAAAAAATACCGATTGTAATAATGCAAATGTCATGTTTCTTTTTGTATGAATTGGCGAAAGGATTATACTTTTATTGTTATTTCTGTTGAAATGCATAATAAGCATACTTATCATTATGCCATTCGTATAAAAAAAGTTGCATCAGTCATCAGGTCAAGAGGGTTTTTATGCTTGTATAGCTTCAGAGATTTTAAAAGTGATTGCGTTTTGTTTCGTAAGGTTATTTTCTTTAATTTTATAATAAAAACTTTTCTCGGAGTTGCTGATTGTTGTGGTAAGGTGAGCAGGGTGAGACGCATGCTTGAATACTGTATGGCCAACACAAAACGTTGTGATTCCTCGAAGAAAGGATTACTTGGCTTTGATTTCTTGATGACGTTGATAGTGAGGGAAGGTGAGATGAGATGAGATTACTCGCCGAGATTCATGCGGTAGCATTGTAAAGATTCATGTTGATAGCTAATAATCAACATAATCAGTATTATTATCATTCTGTACGTATGATGGTACATTATAGGAGCCATCATATTGTATTCCACAAATTGGAAATTCTGGTGGTGGTGTGTCAGTGTGGTGTCCGCGTTTGTCTTGTTAGCCAGTATACCTGAATCATAAACTTTCTGCAAAAGAGAATTTCCTGAGTATCTATAAATTATATTTATTATGTATTATATTCAAATGGTATACACATCATTATGCAGTTCCGGGTGGGCGGGAGTGGGTCAATGATAAAATAAGTCTTGTTTCATGTTACATGACAGGTGAATACGACAGACAACAACTTTTCCATTTATTAAAAAAATTGATGTAAGTTTGATTACAGTCGTACATTTAAGCATGACATATTTTCACTTAATTGATTTTGTACACATTCAAGTTCTAGCAAGCAAATGCAATCACCGATAGAACTCAAATAGTAGAATTCAACAATGAAAATATGTCATGTCTTGTGATGCCCCATCTAGTTGTTTAGTGCAGAATATTTTCGGCCACCTCAAAGTTTCATGGCAAAAAACAATCTTCAATGATACAATGTCTATAATAACTTCGTGTTTAGTAATGGCACTTCTGGCTTCCTTGTATTACTGTTTAACGTGATATGCCTTTCTACACGTGGTTTAACCTGAAACAAGTAAACTACAAAGTAACTGGTCCAGCTTTCTCTAAAAATGTAATTAAATGTAAACTTGTAGGTTTGGACCTCATAAATAGTAAATACGGGTTGCCAACAATCAGAGTGGTTAATCGAGGGTCGGCTGATGGCAGATTGATGATCACTTGAGTGAGGGATGTAGTTAACGTACATTTTAAATGTATGATTATGACTACTCGAAGTATTATAAAGCTGATTAAAATAAGAACACTTAATTGCCTCACATTGAAAGAGCTTGTAAAATCAGTTAGTAATTTTAAGCATTTATATCTACCATTTCGCAAAAAAAAACAATTTAAGATTTTGTGCCGGTGCCAAAACGAACCTGGTTATGGACTATGGACCACAAGAAAAAAAGTTGAACCAAGCAAAGAACTTTGTATGATTTTCCCTATAAAATATACCTATCTATCATGTGCATAGATGCATAATATGATCACCTATATAAATGATCATGTTTGCGATTCGCAAAAGTTACATGCAAACGTCAACAACATACATTTCCCGTTTTCTTCAAGTTCATTAGCGACTTGATTGTTGTATTTTGTGTGATAGGTCTTGGTCACAAGTCAAAACTGCACATTATCTCTCTGGTTTGATACACAGCAGCAGTGTTAGTTTTACTACTATTCATATGACCCTTCATTTGCCAAAATGATATGTATAACAGAAAATTAAAACGGATGGACGTCATTTTTCATTCAAAATTGTATTTTATATTGAGACGCAGTCAAGGATGAATCAGTTACTAAATTTATCATGGCAAGAAATATTGCACGGTTCAGAAAATAACAGAAATAGCTGATTGAAACCTTACAATACACACGCTCCAGCTGCTACTGCGAACCGAACTGTCTTCGTAAAATTTACGATTTTACTCAAGACTTCACAGGACTACTACTTTGCAATATGAATTTACTTTGAAATAAACTATTTTGATTATGCTATTGTTCAGGGTGACGTCCAGACGTTAAAAAGTCTTCCCAGAAAAAAGTTAGGTACGTGGATGAAGTTCTTTTGCTACCTGTGAAGTACTTGGTCCTATTTCATTCTCCTTTTTTATATTTTCACAAATGGAAATTCATGAGAACGATAACTTTGAAGATGATTTACCAATGTTCTTAGTTGCCGACATCAAATTTTGTTTAGCCAAAAACACAATAGAAGTGGCAGCAGGTAGTAGCATGCATGGATGCATTGAGCTTTTTTCACATTGTAGTCTTGTAGATGACAAACAATTAAAGCAGAAAGTTAGTCAGTGGGTGTGGATTAGGTGAATGCAATAAACATAATATTTACACACAGGTTTATAATACCTTTCGGATAAGATATATCATCATTTGGATTTTGATCCGTAAAAGGAAAGGGTTGAAAAGGAGATGACAGACAAGTCGTACGATTCGAAACGGATCACAATAATTATCATTACCGCACAGCAGCGTGCCTTTGCCACTTCATTAGACGAACCAGTTAAGGCAGCAGGGTGTCTCTTTTTCTCTCATACAACGTGATTAATAATAAAAACATTGTATGATTTACAGATGCAAAAAATATATATCAGCACAAAGGAAGTCTCGTGGAAAGAGATGACATGATACATATTTACAACGATAAGATTGAATGTACTCTAATGTCTAACTGACTCAAATAAAATGAATGACAATCATGCTGTTTTTTTCCTTCCTTTGATATATCGGTTTCTAGTGTCCGTTTATGGGGAAATCTGAGACGTATTCCGCAATTGTAGCCTGGAATAAGTGATTGCATGCCCTGATGGAATAAAAATCTAATAAACCCATGAAGCTAGGAGTAGCTAAGTGGCGAAGCGATTTGTAACTAGTTGTGCTTCCACAGTTTAACTGTAACCGCTAGTTACAAACCAACACCTGATATTTGCTAAGCTCACTTATACGAGTCGAATGATATGTCACTTGGTATAGATGACGTCATAAAAAAATTGAAATCGTAAGGTCAAGCGTGGGGTCACTTGAGGTCAAGTATGGGGTCATTTCATGTCAAGTGTGGGGT